>RAHM01000075.1:2688097-2825658 GCA_003713295.1 Parotia lawesii
CACCCTGATTTACAGGGTGTCAGGTTGTATCTTGACTTTGTTAGTTTAACCCACTGTTTTCTGCCTTTTTGTTTAATTTCCCTATTAAATTGTTATTCTGACTTGGTGCCTCCCTCTGGTTTGTTTTCAAACTAGAACACTTCGCAAGGAGAGGAAGTGAAGGGAGAGGTGCTGGTCTCTTTTCACAGGTATCCAGTGGCAGGATGCATGGGAACAGTTCGAATCTGTGCCAGGAAGGTTTAGCCGGCACATTGAGAAGGCAGTAAAACACGGAAAGAGGCTTCCTGGAGAGGTGGTCAAGACTCCAGGCATGTCAGTGTTTAAGAGGCATTTGGACAATGGCATTAACCACATGCCTTAACTTTTGGTCAGCCCTGGAATGGTCAGGCAGTCGGACTAGATGATCATTGCAGGTCCCTTCCAACTGAAAATATTCTATTCTATTCTATTCTATTCTATTCTATTCTATTCTATTCTATTCTATTCTATTCTATATGTTGGAAGGTTAACAAGAACTGTGGTATCCCAAGAACAAAAAACAGAGCTTCCTCAGAGGCATTTCAAATGTAGCTCTCAAGTATTTTGCATTCTCATTCGGACTGCTTCTATTCAAATTTATTTATTGGTTTTTAAATTGAAAGATTAAGATAAGCATCCTTATTTTCTTTCATGGATAAGAAAGGATTGGTCCAATTTATTTAAGTATTTTTGTAATGGCTGAATTTGTATTTCAAGCAACATCAATTAGCATTCAAAATTCAGGAAAAAATTTTTAGCTTCTAAACTCAAGAGTTCTTTGATCATTGCAATACCAAGGCCCTATAAAGCTGGAATTGCTTATTCCCTTTCTCTGTTCTGTTATCCCACTAGAAAAGATGACAATTTAATGCATCACAGTTAGTACAAAATATTTATCATTTTGATACACAGTTGAATGAGTTCAAATTATTAGAGTATTTTCTCTATTCACAGTGTACAAGTTGTATGTCATCTTTTTGAGTTGTTATGAATGGATGATGTGGGTTTAAATCAGTCCCTGCCTTTTGCCCTGCCCTCTGGCATCAAGCAGTTGCATTATTGAGGTGGCCAGCACCTCAAGATCCACTCCCATTCACAAGTTCTTTAATAAAGGCTGATTCGGTCTATTATAGAATGAATTATCTATTAATAGACACAAAACTAACAGACCTAAGACTTAAAACAGACTATTACTACAGAGGGATAAGACAAGAGGGGATACTAGTATAATAAACGTGGAGTTAAAGGTACCATTAAATTTACAGCTAGCTAAGAAATAGTATAACTTAGGATCCAATGTCTCTTACCACCAAATTGTTGAAGGGGTAGACATTGAAATCCTTTCCCCCAGTTCCCAGAAAAGTAACCTCAAAAGTTCGCGTCCAGACTTAAGGGAAGAAATCTTATCGCACGTTCCCAAGGAGAGTGTAAGAGATTTCTGCCTCTGTGATAATTCGTGTGGGCTTTTACAGACATAAGACATGTCTATAAATAATATATCTTTTGGTCACTGATATTCATTTTCCTTTACCTCTTTCCACATCTGCTCTCATACCAAGATGTGTACTCGGGGCTTGGGCTCAGACTCTCAGGAGCGTGGAGGTGACATCCTGCTGGGCTCTCTGACTCCTCGCTGGGCTATTAATCCAGCCTGAGTTATCTCTTCCAAATGCCCCAGCCATGAGAGGGGGGACATCCTGCCGCATGAGTTCAGTGGTGGACCACTGACGCTGTACTGCTCACGTGTTGCCGTAGGACATTGTTTTAAAAGACTCTGAATATAAGTTCAGTTACAAGGTTGAAATGCTTTTCTTCAAAATTAATTCTGCCATTATTTATATATATATATATATATATAAAAATTAGTCTTTTAGAAGTACTTGTAATCTGGCAATAAAACTGTTTAAATCCCAAGCTTTGAATATCTCAATTTTTCATATATTTCATCTGCTTTTGTGATAGAATCGGGAAAAGCAGCTCAGGGTACTGCTTAATAATATGGCAGAGAATGGTTTAAATATTGAATTTCTGTTTAAAATGCTTCTAAGGAAAAATAGTTTATTGCACTTTTAAAAGTTTCATCTTCTGACAAAAGAAACCACAGTTGTTAGAGGAGAGCTGTTCAGGAATATTATTTTATCACACGAGTATAAGAAAAAATTTGTGGGTTTTTAATTTACTGCTGTGAATTGGAGAAATAAAAAAGATAGAAAGTAGAAAATGTTCTTTTAATAGTAAAGAGTCTGGGCAAAATCTGTTAAAAGGATTGATTATCTATAATGTACCCCAAGAAGGTATGAGTTACTCATMGGAATCTCTAGTGAAAAACAATAGGTGAGAGAAAATGACAGCTTCTTCCTCACCTCCCCCCTCCTTTTTTTTTTTAATGCAGGCTAATATAGAAAAATAGTTCRGTCTAAAGTGATCTCACAGATAAGAGGATGAAACAACCCTAACTTTATTGCAACATTTTGAATTTATCTTATTTATCAAACTACAATTTAAATTTAAGTTCTCCAGAAAACCAGTATCTAATAATTTCAAGTTGTCTAAATACTTTGAAATATGTGGCACATCACCAGAGGGAGATTTCCTAAGCCTCCCAGATAAAACTTCTCAATGTCTCCTAAAATACACTTTCTAAAACATGAATTTATTATGAACTATGTCTTAATAAATATTTCTGATGACAGCTGATGGTACATAAAGATCAGGTTGGAGTTCACACTAAAAACTCATTACATAAAAATCTAAGTCACTAATATTTTTACTGTACTTAATTAAATAYAAATTTAATAAATGAGCCCGACATAGTATTGCTATTGAATGTCATTAATGGCAGTCCACAGACCTGACAATATCTCTTTATTGCACACTAATGAAGAAGCAAGACTATTTTTACTACTCCTTATATCCTGACAGTGATGCTGGACAAGAGAGACCCATTCTTCATTTACYGCATGGGACATTGACAGAATTAGGTGCACCTTTCTACTCCTTCTCTGTGGGAGCAGATCATACAAGCAGCACAGCAAGGTGGTCTCTCTTCCTTTCCATGGTCTTCTGTGACAGAGACAAGAGATCAGGCTGATCAGTGTTTCATTTTAGGTATTACATGTAAAGAGTGATCAAATACAAGCTGAGAAGAACGTTGAAGCCACTAGTTTAGTAGTTTGCTAAAGACATGAAAAGGCTGAGGCAGATCTTATGAATGTGTGTCAACATCCAAGGAGGACAGTACAGAAGACAGAGTTCGAGATTCTTCTTAGTGGTGCCCAAGTGGTGACAAGAAGCAAAGGGCACAAACTGAAATACAAGTAATTTCATGTAAATATGAGAAATACTGACTGCCTCAGTGGGGGTGATCAAACACTGATTCAGATTGCCCAGAGAGGCTGTGGAGTCTTAATCTCTGGATCTTCAAGACCTGTCCTGGGCAACCTGCTCTAGTAGACCTTGCTCTGAGCATAGGGTTTGTCTCCACCATCTCCAAAGGGATCTCAGCCTCAGCCATTGTGTGATTCTGTAAGCATTTTACCTTGGCTGTATTTTTGTCCTTTGGCAACACTAGTTGGTTGCTAAGCACTACTTTAGCAAATCTGTGATTCTGCCAAAAAACCAGTTCCACACCATTAATGAGAGCGTAGTAATTCTCCCTTGTATTTACCTTCCTACTGATCATGAATGAACATTTCAAAAAGGAATAAAAGTCCTGCAGGAATTACAGTTTAAATGGGAGTTGTGGCTTAGTATATGCATCTGAAATGTAAACATTAAAAAAATTATGCCACATAGTTTTGAGAAATTGCAACATTAAGGATATACTTAAAAGAAATTCAAACAATTTAACTTTGATTTTGTTTAATTTTTTTGCAAATGAGAYATCCGTATGATTTATGTTTTATTATGTATTGATATCATTACAAAAACACAAGAATGCAACATCCTTCAAAATCCATGAAATCTAATCTGGGACTGCAAAGCCCCAGACTGATTATCATTCTGTCTGACTGCTGTTATTGCTATATCAGAATAGAGATTTGGGCACCTTGCTTTGATAAATGTTTAGGAGATGAGTATACAGTATTTGAAAATGATATAGTTGTTTACAAAGATGGCAATTAAATTACTTTCAGATCCCAGCCTTCCCCACCCAGGAGTTCTTCATCCATGCTAAGCACTTTCTCTAAAACCATCTTTCTCCCAGTCTTATGTTTTCTATTTAGACTCCTTACTCAGGCATCTTCTCTAATATTCCCAGATTGAGCTGTTCAATGTTTTTCTGTTCCCGCCTCACTACCACCAGAAGGCTTCATCTACATGAGAAAAGTAAAATGCACAAGGCACTGTTGGGAAGATGTGTATACCTTCAATATAGAGCTTGGCATCCTTTTGACCTGAATGAACTAATGCGTTTCTTCTCAATACCTGCAGTCAGCAAGGGCTGAAAGATGGTTCAAAGCCAGCAGTCTGGAGAGGCCATCCTATTTTTTGGTGGGAAGGGRTGGGAGCTATATAGAAATAAGCTATGCTGTGTCAGTAGGCCTCAAGTCCAAATGCAGCTTCAGAGACTTTGTTGCTATCTGTATGTCTTTCCTTGTTTGAGCTGACTTTTCTCTACTCCTGGTTCAAATTTTCTTGTTAGCAGCACAGTAGTAAGATTCCTGTTCTGAATTTAGTCCATGCACACCCTCAACTCAGCCTGCAAAAGATCAGAGCTGCCCAAATCCTTTTGTACCCCTTTCAACGCTGCCCTGGAAATATGAGCTGGTACATGTATTTGTGTGGATAGCACTCATGTATGCTGAGCAAGTGGAATCTTCAGCCAAACTGTAAAACCTTTGCAAAACCTCCTATAGTCATAACTAAACTGCACTTTTTTTAAAGGTTCATAAACGGAAGAAAAAATAGTGATGTATTTTTCATTTGCAGCAGCAGAAGTGTGCCCTAAAATAAAAGTCATACTTCAGTTCAACATCAGGTTCCTGCCCATTAGAGGAAGTACAGGAGGTTGAAAAAGGAGCACAAGGATTTTTGACATGGACATAACACCTTTTCACAGCCTTATTCTAAGAAACAGCTACAATAATTTGATTATAAGTCTCCAAAAGTTAAAACTGAAGAATATATCTAACATGGAAAATTTCAGTCCATGCTCAATTACAGACACCTGATGACAGGGTACTATAGTGACAATTACAACTGATAATAGGCAGTGCTTAAAATTACAACCTAGTAAACTACCAATAAAAACTGCACATATATTAAATAATTGTTCCCCCATGAGATTACACCTGAATAAAAACATATTCTGAAAACACAGCAGGATACTGGATGGAATAAACAATTTTGGTCTGTGCCAAACTCTCCATACCTAAACCTGTGATAGGAATGATCCCATCTCTTTACACATCTAAAACATCAGTTGTCCCCTACAGGGCTTTAAGAACATGGTCCAGACACAAATGAAAACAAAAATTATCTTCATCCCTGAAAGCATAAGATAGGTTGTCTTGATCACACTGAGCAGAAGTCCATGCCTCATCCATGGCATGGCTGGCTTTAGCCTCAGGAGTAAAAGGTGGTTTCTGAGGCATTATGGAGTTCAAATTACTGTAACATTTTGGCAGACTAACACATGCATTATGGAAATATTAGCAGGATACAGTATTTACCTATCCACTTCTTCAGATACCCACAGAAAATTTTTGCAATCTAGGTAGGAACAAGGTGTACAGAGCCATCAGTTATGATGTTTTCAGTCAGAGGACTAGACAGGTTGTGATATTCAGCTATGACAAATTTGAGATCCCAGTACTGTACCATTTCTTCAAAACTGTGCCTTAAATTATCTACTATTATCTTTTAAAATCCTTTTGAATGGGAAACATTTGGATGGAAATCCTTGAGTAATTACAGAGCCAGCATGACGACACAAGAGAGGGTGCATTAACCAAATTAAATGTGGCGGGCTTGGAGGGGAGGTTATTGTGGCGCTGTGTAGTTAGTTTTTGGCGGTTTTCCTCCTATTCCTTCCGTATATGGGTAATTTGCAGCCCCTACATTTCAGTCTTGCTTTTCAGAGCGCGTGCAGAGGCTGTCCAGGCGGGGCTGCTCCCAGCCGGCGGCGCTGCGCGCCCGGGAACGCGGGGAGGCGGAGGCGGCGCGGGGAAGGGGAAGGGGAAGGGGAAGGGGAAGGGGAAGGGAAAGAGAAAGGGGAAGGCGGTGGCTCCCGCTCCTCCTGCCAGCTCCGGAGCAGCGCCTCGCTGCCCCTGCCGCACCGCCAGCCGCGGGGCTGCCCAGCAGCGGCACCGCTCCCGTGCGCTCAGGGAGCTGCCAAACGGGGGGGCAGCGGCATTTCTTCACTGTCAGTTTAACACGTATTTGTCACCACCAAAGTGGCAGATCCTCTGCAGCAAAAAGGTTTTATTTGTAATGGTAGCTTTTTGTCAGATGCCAGCTTTCATTCCCGGCATTGAACCCCGTCTCTGCTCAGCAGAGCTTTTAGCACCAAGCCACGCAGCCTGAAAAGAGCAGATTTAACTCAAAATATCCTTTCAATTTCCCTGACAAATGGCACCTGGGCACTAAGGCTTTACGTTATTTGGGCAGGGAAGAGACAGTTATTTCAGGACAAGTCCTAAATAGTTTAATAGCCTTAATGGTTAAGAAACAAAATAGTTCAAGAAAGCATGAATAATCTGCCCTCAGCCATGTAAACCCCGAATTCCAATCTCCACTCCAGTCCTGGCATTCTGAATGGTGATAAGTGGGTTGCCGAACAATTTTAAACTTTGATTTTTCTACAGGCAAAACAGCAGTCTTTTACTTGAAGCTGCTAGRTATGCCAGCATGTTTAATCCATTCATAAACTGTTTAGAAAGCTCTGGATGCACACTACAAAAGAAATAAAAATGTCTGTGTATCCAGGGGTCATCCCAGCTCTTGTTTCAGGAGGGGAGCATTTTTAACTGTTACTGAGAAGCAAGAAGTGAAAAACAGGAGAAAAGGCTGGTTTCAGCCCCAAAGAGGATTGAGGGTTGAGAGTGGGAGGAGAAAACTTTGAAGCCAGTAAAAATTCCTGGGAAGTGAAAAGCATCAACCCCCTGAATCTCACTGCTGGTGGGAGTAGTACAAGTAGCTTCCCATCTGCTCAGCTCTAGTATGCAGAGCTAGTCAGAGAGCCCAACAGAACATTTTCCTGCTTGAAAACACAACTTGTCAAAATTAAAGCATAGTTCAGGTTCACAATGAAAAATTGTCGCTGTTTAGAAAATAACGATGGTGGCAGAGTGGAGATTCTGCCAGAAGCAAAGTGGAATGTTATGGTTTTGTTTCCAAATAATTTTTTGTTTCTAGTAGCATGAGTTTGAGGAAACTGAATTATCTATAAATGATAAAACCAGGATCAAGTCACATCATACACCCCAAAATATTGCTAAAAATGACCATTATATTCCACTGCCATGTTATCTAGACATGCCACAAAGTGTGCATAAAAGCTACTTTAGAAACACTTTGGAGACTTAAAAAAAAATCCACACATTGATTTTTTTTTAATGTCATTATCTCTATGGAATAGAGCTTGAGAGCACGAACCCATCCTGAATTCATTAAGTACAATGATTATTTTATGCCCACAGCCCGAAAAAAAAAGAGAGAGATTTGCTTAGAAAAGTGCCTATAGCTGGTGCAATATGCCGCTGAATTTGGCAGTTTGACACAAAAAGACAGTTTTACCATAAAGGCTGAAGATACTTTGCTCTGAAATGTAGAAGAAAACCTACTTATAGTAGATTATCTGAGGAGACAGAGGCAAATCAAAATATAACAGTAAATTTCAGAAAAAGAGGGTGCTTGGCCAGAAAATGTCTGAGATCATGAAAGATTCATGAGGACTTCATGCACTGGCAGAGCAAAGACAATAAACCGTTCTCAGAAGGTTTTGTCTTCATAATAATGCTTCTTCCGTAGGTACTCAAGCTTATGAAGACTTTTTAAAGGCTAGAAAATTGTCCAGTTTGCTGTACATTTGCAGCATAATGGAAGGTGCAACAAAATTATTCTACTGGTCCTGTGACTTCATGGGAAGGAAGACCCTCTAACTGCCTGAGGAACTAAACTGCGTGGTTATATTTCATCCTCTCTCCCTGCCCTCAGCACCCAGCCCATGAAAGCAAGCAGTTGAGTAGTTTGCTAGATAAATTACAAAAATCCAAAACACATCAAGCTTGATTTTCAGGCTATATTAATAAGAGTGCCATTTATATCACTGGAACTCTGTCACTTTATACAGATATACGTCATCCATATTATTTAAAATGCAGGCAGATTTGTCTTGAYCTTTCCACTAGCTTTTTCTGCCATCTTACCTAATTATCAAAGTGATGTCTTGCCCCTAGAGAGAAAGTAATTTGATATGTTTTTCTAGTTGCTGCAGTAGCTGAGTCATAATACATGGTTTGTGAAATTACATCCTTTCTTTGGTGATGGCAATAAGATAGAGGGAGCTGCATGAATTAGTATATACGTAGGAGAGTTTCAGAGAAGAGAAAGATTTTGGCAAGGTAAAGTCTGCTCTTAATCCACAGAAGTGTCTCTACTGTAGAAAAGAGGACTAAAAAACCCACTGTCAAACTAATGGTTTTGGCAGAACATTTCTCCTGGAAACATGGTTTGGTGTGAATTGTCTCTAAAAAAAACCCCTTAGATAATATATTAAAGTAGCTTGAAAGTACTTCTTGTACATTTTTACATCCCTAAGCAYGTAATTTCAGCGAATCATGTTTTAAAAATCCAGAACTTCTTTAAGAAGAAGACGGCTAATTAGAACAGACACGTCCAGAAATTACATAACTGCTGTAGTGTACTGAAAAAAGAATCTTCAAGGGGAATTTTTTTTCCTTCTTTTTTAGCGATTAATCTTTTAAATAAATGCCTATACTGATTAAGATAGCTATCTTGGCCAAATAATTAATTAAGAAAGCAATCAAACAGAAGGCATAAGTGAACAGAGTCCTGTGACTGGAGGGCTTTTTAATGCTGCACATGTTCCTACCAGTCAGCATTTCCTTTGAAAGGCTGGAACACCCTTGTTTGCTCTTCAGTGACAGATTAAGCACAGATGGCAATTCAACAGTCTTGTCTGCACATGTTGGCCCAGAGAACGTGACCTGCATCAGTTTTAAGCAAGAGACTAATGTATTTGCTCAAGACACCAGCAGGCATTGCTGAGTAATCCTTGGATTCACACGAGAGCCTCTTTGCTTGCCTCCGAGACTTCTTCAATGTGGAAGAGCAGGTGTTCATACGTGCTGGCTCTAGGTTGAAAGATGGCTTTCTGGAAMGCTGTTGAAATTTCTATTTTGAGAGATTTTTGTGGAGAATGTGAAAATGAGTATATTATATTTTAGAGAAAGGTTAGTGGATGCTATGCCACAAAAATTTTGTTCTTAATATGTAATGTCAGCAGGCCATGATTCAAATGTGCATTTTAAATAAAAATCAAAATATTTGTTGCAAGTCTAAGAATATTTACTCTGTACATGTACAGCATTATTCGCAGACCAGTATTTTTTGTGAAGTAAACACAAAATCTACATATAGCAAGTTTGTCATCAAACAAGCAAACAAAACCCCTTTAAAGTTTCCTTGTTGTATAAATTTCTGTGCAACACTGGATAAAACTTAGCAGATATTTTGTCCTTTGTTCAGAAAACTGGTAAGATATAGTTAACATGGAAAATAAGGACTTTGTGGATTTTCTGGAAAGAATTCTAAGGTACTACCCCAGATATGTCAGATAATGCTGAGATCCTAATGGCCAATGTTGGCTTCATTTGTTGTTTTTTTTCTTTTTAAGCCTTAATGAAATCTTTACCTTGTGCGTCACATTTAAACAATTACTATTAAAAAAACCAAACCAAACCTGCAGTCACGTTTTGAAGAGCTGCTCAAACTTCACATTAGTGGAATTTCTATCTAGTTGTGTCACAGGGTACCTTTTTCCAAAATCAGTTTTAGTTGTCCCTTTTCCACTGTGACAATATTGCATCAGAACAAGATATGATAATGAAATGTAAATTTTAGGTGTTACGGCAGGAAGGCTGAGGACTGCAACACAGCAATGAGCAGAATCTATTTGTAATGTAGGGACGATTGTAAATTTTAGATATTTTTGTTGTCAAATTATACACATTGCKTTCAAGGTAAAGAAATTTCATCATTTTCACACAATTCAGTTAGCACGCCCTGCCATTCAGCAGTTAATTTTAATACTGATATATTTACTTTTTAAAATCCATTCATAAAACTCTTTAAATCCACAAATAGAATTAACTTGAAGTTCAGTCATAAGACACTTATAATTTAACAGGTTTTTGCAATCCTTCCAGCTCTTTTTGCAGTATTTTTTTTCACTAGTTCTTTACAAGGAGGGCAGATATAAATTCTACCATTTTAAGGAACTAAGAACAGGAGATTTTGGAGTTAGAATATTAAATAATTTCTTGATGCAAAACTCCTGAAGCATATCCTTGCACTCTAATGAATGTCTCAGTACACAATACTTCTAAAAACAAGCCAAATACTATTTTTTTGTCAATTTTCAGCACTAAAACCTTGCAATTTCATGAAAAATCAATATTTTTTCCCCAGAGATGGTAGTTGAACCACGTAATATTTTTTCTTCTGGAATCAAACTCTGGAGCCAAATGACAAGACCCAATCAATATGACTAAAGAAAATACCTGATCAGTTTTTCTACTTTCCTTGGAAGGTRTTTTTGGGGAAAAAAATTATGAGAGTCTGACATTCATTTTTTACATGTAACTTGCTCTTCAATAAAAAGTGTCACAAATTAAAACTTTGAATTTTAAGATCACATARTTGATTAACTGATTTTAGAAGAAATCCAAGTAATAATCACAGAAAGTGTCTGCAGCGGCCCTGTCTTAATGAATCGAGCAGTCTTCACCTAATAAATGTTATTTGGAGCAGTTGGAATAGATGGTGACTGGTTTTTTATTTTAATTTTTTTTTTCATAAAGGCAAAAATAAAGAATTCGTCAGGTCATATGTAAATCTTTTTCCCTCTTAAGTGTTAGACTTTGTGAACTGAAGCCACTGTTCAAGTTAACAAAGCTATTAAGAATTATTTTCCTGCTAATTTAAAGCCTGTATTCTATTTCACTCCAAGGAGATTTAATTTATTTTTTCATTACCTTAAAAAGACAACTGTGTTATAYATTATGTGACAAATAACACCTGCTCTAGGAAATGATTTTTGCAAGTGGTGGCATATACGTTACTGACGTGYATCAGAGACATTCTTAGCTAATGCAAACTATCATTCCAATTAACTCAGTGTTGCCAGAATTGCCTGTTTCACCTGGGTTATTAGTAACCAATGTCACACTGAATACGCTGAGTAGTTATTAGAGTTTTAACAAAGACTGAGATTTCTCTAACTACCAGACCAAGCTCGCTGAAACACAAAAACCCAACACGCAACATTGACCTTAACTACCATAACTGTGATTTTTTTTTTTTTTTTTTTTTTGTCATGAGCAAGAGTAAAATAAATTCTAGTCAAAACCAACTTGTAGAAACCTGTCTATTGACATCACCAGCCTCAGGGCACACCAGGCTCACCAAAGCAAAATGCTTTGAAGCATTCTCTTTTCAGCTTCACTCCCGCTGTTCTTTTAAAGCACTCGTCAATCACTGTGTTTATAATACAGAAGTTATCCAGGACAAGCTATGGGTTGTGGGCAATCCCTCCCAACCGTATGTCCTGTCTGGCCTCAGCCAAGAATCATCCCTAAACTAGGATAGAGAAGACAGACGTGTCCAGAACCTGCTGCCCATAAAGCCTGTTGGTCTGGTCCTGCACTGAAGCCTGCCACTATCCGTGATGGTGCTAGGTCTCACAGAGAGCATTACCAAGAGGGTCAGACCAGGACCTGYGTATGCTGAGGTGAGACCATTTGTCATTGCCAGGTCTTGCACAGGTCTGTTGGCTTGTCCTGGCCCTCAGACAGCAGGACATGTAACCATTTCCAACATCACAACCTCTCCTTGTGCAGGATATGACCCTGATGCAGCAGGATCTGGAACTTGCAGTCACAAAGCAAGAAACAGGACTTCAAGGCTGTGCTGTAGCCAGCACTTTGGTATGCCAAACTACATTCCTGCATGTTAAGCCTTTCCAAAGACGAAATTTATGATAGCGCAAAGGTCCCTGTAGACGGAGCCTTCACCACTTGGAATTATGAAACCTGAAAAACACAGGAGAACAAAGGAAGACTAGGCAATGTGGGCTAATTGTTCACTGAGTTGGGGACCTGGTTACACAGGACTCAGGACATGGAAAAGATGGAAATACCGAATACCTTCTTTGTCTCACTCTTTACTAGCAAGGCTGGCCTTCAGGAATTCCAGGAGGAAAATTTAGAGCTGGACCCTTAGTGGAAGAGGATTGGGCCAGGGAATACTTAAGAAACTTGGCATTGATCATGGTGGCTGAGAGAAGTGCCTGAAGACTGGAGGAAAGCAAACGTCCCCAATGTCTTCCAGAAGGGCAAGAGATAGGACCTGAGGAACTACAGGCTAGTCAGCCTTGATCCCTGGGAAGGTAATTTCAGAAACTATTTCTAGACACACTAAGAATGAGAAGATCATCAGAAGTAGTCAGCATGGCTTCACCGGGCTGAAGTCATGGATTGATGAGCAGACAGTGAGGTGGATTGAAAACTGGCTCAATGGCTGGCTCCAGAGGCAATGAACAGTGGCATAAAGTCTAGTTGGAGGCCAGTGACTAGTGGTGTAGCTCAAGGATCAATACTCGAGCCATTCCTGTTTAATATTCATTAATGATCTGGGCGATGGGGCAGAGTGCAACTTTTCAAAAGCCAAATTGTGAGGATGGCTGATACACTAGAGGGTTGTGCTGCCATCTGGAGGGACCATGGCAGACTGGYGAAATGGGCTGCCAAGAGCCACATGAAGTTCAGCAAAGGGAACTTTGAAGGCCTGCACCTAGGGAAGAATCAGCTCAGGTACCCAAATGTGCCATGAGCCACACAGCAGGAAAGTAGCTTGGCAGAAAATGACCAGGGGGTCCTGGCGGACACGGCGTGGAATGTGAGCCAGCCATCCTTCCCCTTTATTCAGTGCTGTGAGGCCATGTGAAAAGTACTGGGTCCTGTTCTGGGCTTCTCAGTACACGACAGATGTGGTCATCCTGGAGACAGTTCAATGAAGGCCCACAAGAATGATTAAGGGACTAGAGCATCCAACTGATGCCTTTTTGGGACTACCTAGGAACAGAGGCTAGACAATATTAAGATAACAAAAAGCGGTTATATTTATTGAAGGGCCTTCAGGTACATTTAGGGCAGATAAAGCCCCTCCAGGGGCTACACCCAAAAATGGACAAAGGGTCATGGGTTTTCATACTTTTACAAGTTTGGTCCATTTGCATATCGGGGATTAATCCTCCAGTTGCAGCTTCAGGCAACGAAGTCATTTACCCCAAGTTTGCTCCCCCCCAACTCACTTCTGTTTACATTTCTTGGGGCCTGAGACAGTAAGGTGTCCTTGAATTTCAGGCTTAGAGAGGAATTGTTTTGTCTGACCAAAATGACAGAACAGCAGCTGACACTGTATATGGAGTTTAGAGTTATACACTAAAGAATTGCAGGATTACAAATATATGAAAAATATAAAAGCTAAAATCCTATGKCATCACAACATATGAGGAAAGGCTGAGAGAGCTGGGACTGTTCAGCCTGGAGAAGGGAAGGTTTTGGAGAGATCTTATCAATGTATATAAAAAACTGAGRGGAAGATGCAAAGAGGGTGTGAGCTCACTCATTTCTGTGGTGCYCAATGATAGCTAGCACCAGAGGCAATGGTCACAAACTGAAACTCAGGAAGTTTCCTGAACATCAGGAAACACTTTTTTACTCTGGGGGTGACAGAGCACTGGCACAAATTGCCCAGGGAGATAGTGGGGACTTTTACATTGGAGATATTTAAAAGCCATCTAGGCACGGTCCTGGGCAAATGGATTTAGGCGACCTTCTTAAAAAGGGGTTGTGAAAAAGATGACCTCCAGAGATCCCTTCCGACTTCAACCATTCTGATACCCTGATTTTGTGGCAGACATTCTCTCTGCTTAACATTCAGACCTTGCTCAAATTCCTGCAGAAGTGCAAATATACACTTAAAATATGCAGGAGAGAAAAAGAAAATCCAGGTAGGGAATGTTGACAGATATCTACTAAACACACAAACTGAAAGTGCAGCAAGTTTTAATTACTTTACTTCAGGAGAACAGAAATAGACATTGCTAAGTATGTTATCCTTCCAACTAAGTACAACTTGAAAAATAAAGTATTGAAAAACTTTTAAAAAGATAATCCAAACCAATCAAATGAGGAGGCATATGAGGATGAAAAAAGTAATCAATGTGAAAAATTTTATAGAGTAAATTCCTGAAAATACTGGATATTTTAAAAAGAAGATTCAGTTCAAAGTTATACACATAATAGACATCTTTTGTTTCTCGTCAGTTTAGGGCTGTGGAGAGAAGTGGATCATAGCAGTGCTATCCTGACTTTGTTGAAGTAACTGAAAATTGTATATTTTCCAAGATCTTGCCTTCAAAACTCTGTTCTYTGTATAGTTTTGATCCTCATCTGCMGCATTCTTCTACRATATTTGATCTTGTACATCTAGAGAGGGTCTCAATCTTGCTCATTTTCTTTAAAGAGATATCTGAAATATCTATTGGTGTGCTTATCTTATTGCATCCAAATATGTCTTCAACCATAGCATGAGAACACTCAGGTTTTTATACATTTTTGTAAATACGTTGTTAGAGAAACGTATAAGCTGTATCTCTAGTAATAAACCAAAGCATACAAAGATATATTTCCAGGCCCTGAAGCAATCAGTATAGACCTCTAAATTGTTAGAATATATGCTGTGGTGATTTGGGCCAAGTCAGCTATCCCAGCTCCAAACACCTCCTGAGCACTGTTCAGAGGTTAACATGGGTTGAGTACTGCTCTCATTAGGCAGGTACAAGGCTGTTCTGGTTAGAAAATAAGAGTTTAATAACATAGATGATGGTCCCAAATACATTCCGCTTGTTAGTCTKAAGGTTGCTAATGTCTGTAGTCTTTTGACAGCTGTAGGTTGAAACCTTCATATGTAGCCTGAAAGTCAGTCAATACACAAGCCCTTCGTCAATTATTTTTGTCTTCTCTTGGTCCCAGCAAAAACTGAAGTAGGCAAACCTTATGACAGCCAAAAATTACCAAATTCAGGCTCAGAGAGATCAGCACAAGAATCTCATGCAAACTTTTATTTACCCCTCCTTAAAAGAACCAGAGACTTTTTGCATGACTGTCTCAATCAATCACCATCCAGCTTCAAGATAAATAACCTATGTAAAACAGCATAGCTAAAATATAGTTTAAAGATTAAGACACATAAATTTCATGCTCACACTCTTATCTAAGCTCTCAATATAATGTAGATTTCCCCAGTGAAATGACAGTCTACTCGCCTTGATCAATGTAGGTCTGAAATTCTACTTAGAGATCCCTGCATTAGGTGGCATAATCTAAAAACTGAATCTGATTTCCTCCTCTATCACTACAAATACAAAGTAAATTCTAAAACTAATTTAGGATTGTTTTGCTGTGTTCTTTCCTTTTGATACAATGGAGATATAATAATTTTTATTTATTGACTAAAATAGCTAAATGGCAGCTGAGCAACCACTAAAAAGTGTATCTATAGATGAAAGCTTGAACTAAAGGAAGCTAAAAGTAAAGATCTTTACTTTAATAAGGCAATCAGTAATGACT
Source organism: Parotia lawesii (assembly GCA_003713295.1). Classification (NCBI taxonomy): domain Eukaryota; kingdom Metazoa; phylum Chordata; class Aves; order Passeriformes; family Paradisaeidae; genus Parotia; species Parotia lawesii. The sequence goes on from RAHM01000075.1 coordinate 2,703,997, forward strand.
TTGTCATCTTCCCATTTCAAATTCTAGTTACTTTAATGTTTTATTTTGGTTTTGGTTGCTGAGCAAAGATACTCTGTCAACATTTTGGTGCGTCTCAATTGGTCTTGCTGATATAGATCAAGTCTGACATAAAACAATTGATTTTTGTTCTCATCGTTGAAATACTTTCCTCCTTTTTCTTGTTACTCTAAAGTATTGACCTGTGACATAGATAGGCCTTTAAACACGTGCCTTAGAAACAGTGAATATTAGTAACTCATTAGTTCCACCATGTCTTCAGAGAGATCTGAAGTGTCTTAACAGATAATTCATGTGATATTGTGCCACAGATTTTTCTTACTGCATCTCCCTACATTAAAGACTTCAAAGATTTATTAACTACCACTGGAAGTTAACCCAATGCAGCTTGACAAACAACAGCAAGGACAGTAAATTGGATTATACATATGTAATTATAGAAAAATAACTATTTTTTCTTTGACAGGATGCTTTCAAATTCTTGCAAAATGCCTAATAAAGCATATGTATGCTAAGAAAGGGAAATGAACAATGAAATGGCTGTAAAAGCATCCATCTCAATAGCTCTTCTTCTGTAATAAGTCATAGGGGTTTTTTAAGAGAAATCCTACAAAGCTGCCATACAAAAAAAAAAAAAAGCTATAGAAGGGGTATATCACATATAAAGATTTGATGGTTTGATAGTCCTGAGATTGAAGAATTAATGTTAACACAGGAAAAGGCAGAAAGCTTCTTTTATTACCAAAGCAAAATATTTGACAAGGTTTAATTTGATAAATATTATGTATGCTATAAAACCTAGAAATACAATTAACTATTTTAATGTCATTTTTTTTCTTCAGAATCAAATGGATTCAGCTTTGATATGAAGGGTTTTCTAAAAACAAGTTGATTTTCCAGGAATGCCAATGAAATGGTTTTAAAGCTGTCAGGAGACAGATGAAGAGAAGACAGGCATCAACAGTACTTCACTGTAATTAAATGTAATGTAATTAAATCTATGATTGTAAATAGTAAAAGCATTTACATGAATCTCGGATGTTTATTCTTAGAGWTCACAGCAATTGATTGAGCTTTTAAGCCTGTCAAGAAAGAGAGGTATTTATCTAAGGTGGCCCAGCAGTCACAGCGCACGTTCTTGGTCGAAAGCATTGAAAATTTCCATATACCATTTTCAAAATTGCGTCACCGGTGTAATCTCTTCCAGCCTGCAGTCACAGAGCTGCCTCCTTCACTGTCTTTTTGCACACAAGTTGGAATTCACTGCTCTAAAACATCTGCCACATACTCCTATTATAGTTAGAAGAGTAGACTTTTCAGAAAACTGCTAAAAATGAAATTATTTTAAATATTGCACTTTTGGGGTGAACTAAGATTGTAACAACTGCAGCCCCAAACCTACAGATACAGAATCTAAACTCTGATTTATTTCATTACAGGTTTCTCCAGAAGATCTGTGAAAAGTGGAAAACAGCTTCGTCCTTAGTCCATGCAAAAGAGGAACACCCTTAGGTGGCTGTGTTCTGTGCTATTAATGATTAAAAAGAAAGAAAAGTGGAAGAGTTCATCATTTTTCACCAGTGCAAAATGTGACTGTCAGCAATTTAAGACACATTGTGTGAGCTGTAGAGCATCCCTGCCCCATCCTTCACAGACTATGTTTCTGTTATATCCTATGTTGTTTCCCTGAAAGCAATCCTGTCTCACCACATTCCCTGACTACATTTAAGAATGGGGTTTAAATGTTGCAAATGTCAAGCAGTTTTGCTTAGAGGATAATGGATTTGGTCCTTGCTATTTTGAGGAATGCTTGTTGTCATCTTGACATGTATCATGATTAGAGAAAGGAAATTAAGTTAAAGCAGAGCTGATAGTTTGCTTAATACATAGACTTACACTTCCTATAAACCAAACAAGAGGAGACACTTTCAGCTTAGATATAGAGGGAGAATCTGAATAGCCTAAGAACTTTGAAAAACATCTTCTTATTATGCCCTGTATTTTTAAACAGGCACGTACTTCCAGTGAGCAGGCAGCAATTCTCCAGCAGCATCGAGAGACCTCTTTGACAGACTCAAATTCCACCTCAGACTCCCAGTTTAGGGGCATTACCCAGACTTCCTAACCCGTACTTTTTTCTGCTGCACAAAAGACTTTGAGAATAGTTGATACTTCTAGTTGGTGAAAATGTTTTTTTAACTATTGTGTAGTCAAAATAAAATTATTTCTCTTAGTATCCAAAGTGCCTGACACTTTAAAATTTTTTCACCCTTTTGCTCACATTTTCAATTGTAAATGAAAAACCTTCAGAACTGACTCATTCCAAAGATAACAACAACAACAACAACAAAAAGGCCGTGACATTTCCAAATTTTTCCATAGCCCAATTCTTTTTTTAGCTGATCCTGAAATAGAGTGATGTTCACCATCTGAGAGGGCAACATTCTGTCTGACATAGACCTTATAATTTTCACCCTGTCTGATGGAGAGGATATACCTATCTCCTATTCCAAACCATCCCCCAAACTGAATGGAAATATGTAAAGAATTAAACTTTCCTGCCTGACAAATTTACTTTTGAATTAAAAAATGYGTTTTGTAGAAATATCACATACATATGAGTTCTTAGCCTTTTAATTTTATCTAGTAATAGAAAAAATAACACAGAGACCATACAGTACACTTAGATGGCACATGGTTGTTCAAAAGGACTCTAACTTGTCTGACTTTCTACTTTTAGCTGTAGGGGGGTTTTTTTTGTTGTTCTAGGCTTTTTTGCTGATAACTATGAAGTACAGTAACGCATCTCCTGTCCAAATTCTGATCTACTCTCTCGGATGTCCTGGTCCTCAGACACTACAAAATTAATCTATAAAAGAGATTTTGTAGATCTGGGAGTTAATCTCATATTCCCAATAATTCATGTATGCTTAAAACTTCTCTAAATCTTTTCATTTCTGCATGATTTTCTTGTAGCATACTAAATGAGGGTACCATGGTAGCTATGGCTTCTAGCTAATAAGATGATTATTTTTATCATCTGTAGTAATTAATTGGAATGGATCAGGTACCTGAAGGCAATCAAAAAATAAATCAAAAGAACCGAGTTAATCAGGTTAGAATTTAAAATGTCTGCAGTAAGATTTTGTTCAATATAGAAGCTAGCTTTGAAGAAAGTGCCATAAAATGGCATAGRTGAACTAAATACAACTTTTCAGAGAATTAAAAAAATAGTTTTCAATCTAAAACCTGAAATGCAAAAGGAAAATCTTGTAGCAAGAATATGCAAGACTTTTATTCATAAAGTTACATTTCCAGTTCAATTCTTTCCTCATTGAAAAGTGTTATACCTGATCAGTATACGCATCTGAAATAAAAGAGATCAATAGGAGACTTGCCAAGGCTTCGATTCCACTCTAGATGCTTTGCATGTAAGAAGATGAMCTTTTCAAAATAGCAGTCTTGAATACTAGGTCTGATGATCCTTAGACTTACATTTAAATTTCTGCTTGCATACTAATGGAAAGAAAGGTAGATTCATAGGAAGAAAATCTATATAATTAGACCTTCAGTTTCTGTATTCCTGCTGTATTTGAGAAACTACAAGGGGCTGACTCAGTATTGTTATGAAGTGGGAAATTACTTACCTTTTCAAAGACTCTTTTTCAGTACAGGAGCAGTTCTATATGTTATTTTGCAGTAATTTATTTTCTAGAGGTCACTCTTCATAGCTGCTCAAAGAAGAACTGGACAAARGCTTCATAAACACATTTTTGGGTCTGTTTTCTCTTCTCTCCTCCTGATTTTAAGGACTCAAGGTACYCTATTTCTGTTCCAGCTTGGAGAGCTGTATGTACTTTCAATACCACACCTCCATTAAAGGATTTCCTTGTGCATCTTCCTTTCCCACAGTCCTAATTTCCTTTCAACCAACATACAAATGTTTCAGGTTATCAGTATTTTGAACTATTCTGGAAATCATGGAGGAGGTGGAGAGGAAAAGGAGTGCTGCTGTGCTGAAATACAGTAACTCCATAGCAGGAGAGCTTGTTATGACACAAGAGGCTTGACCACCAGACACAGCTGATATCCACACAAGCCACTTGTGACAGAGCAGGCATCCTGCCTGCCATAGTCTCTGCTAATTCATTGTAACTCAGGAATTTATAGTACCGATATACATGACAAGCAGTTATATAGCTCTGAGATTCCTCTCTACAAGGAGAGTACTTCTTTTCTAAAAGTTTTTAATGTCCTCTACTGCACTTCCTGCTACTGATATTATTGTGAAAACCCTGTGTTAAATCTGAAGAAGCTTTGCTTTCCTTGGTTTGTTTTCTACTTTCCATGTCTGGCAGTCTCTGTTTCCAAAGCTTTCCTTAATGTGTACCACAGAAATCTCTTCTGAGGAGCCAGTGGTTGCTTTTTTTTTTACCTGGGATTGAATTTTTGAACAGCTATTTCTAATAATCTGCTTGCTCACAGCAGAGGATAATTAAACCCTTCATTTATGCTTTCTGGGTGGCTGCTTAACTCAGGGATGTTTATACTCTATCACAAGTTCCATGTGTGCCTCATGAGTCTCTGTGGTTTCCTAATTTCCAGTTAATAGACATTCCCACAGACGTCTTGTTCATTCCCTAAGATATCGTGTTGTTAAAAATCACCATTCTTCAGTCAGAAAAGCTACATTTGGTGTGTACATCCTGTACATTTGGTGTACAGGACCTTACTGTCTTTTTGGATGTAGGTGATTGAATACACTGAGGTTGAAAGGATAAAGAAAAGCCATGCTAAGGGACAAGASACATAGAATCTTGAACTCGTACACCAGTGCTGGGATGTCACATAGTCTCACCTAGTCAGTGATCTGTTGCTTGTGTACTGAGGTCAGATATTGTGTAGGGTTATTACTGCAAACCAATTGGAGGACATTGTTTGGAGTGGTGATCTAAGGGATGGACCATTTGTGGCCATGCTGTCATCCTGCACTGTCTGCATGTGGACTTACTGAAAGACTGAAAATAGAACTCCACTAATCATAACTTTGGTTAATTCAGAAAGAAGGACTGACATAAATTAGTCTTTTGATTATTTTTTTCCCATTGAAGAAAGAGCTCAGATTGTCTTTCTATAGTCACATGAGTGAAATAGTTTCTAATCGATCCTCTAAGGCACTGAAAGCAATTTCATCCAGTCAGGGAAATGGAAAGAAGAATTCTATAGATTTTCTATAGAAAGACAAGATTCAGCTTTCAAATGCATCGCAGAACAGTCTCAAAAGATGTTTGCAGGCAGGCAGAGCACAAAGTTTGTACCAGCTGCAATTAAAAGTTCACAGAAGGCTTGCTGGAGCTAATACCTGAATATGGAGCAGATTTGAATCAGAGCTGCAAGGTGCTTGACATTTTGATAGCGTGTTTCACAGACCTTTAATGAATATATAAAGCTGTGGAGCAAACGGTAGACTAAGGAATATACAAAGCAACAGCCCAAATACCAGAATTTCATTGAAGAATAAAGCTACGTATCTAGCAGGAGACAGCCATTGTATATGCCCTTCAAAAATAATGAAAGAAATAAGCAGGTATACAAAGAGATGTTGCCTGGATTTAAAAATAGTGATTTTCTGTAAGAGCTCTATCCCAGTTCCAGCAAAGACAAGGTTAATTTTTTGCATTAGCCAGGCGGGGACRTGGCTACTAGAACACAGATGTTACTCCATACCACCTCATGTCATTGCTAAGGGCTGGGTAAAGGAACACTGTTCCAGGGAGAAGGGGTTCCTTTGGGCTGAGCAAGCACAGCAGATGGAGCGGTGGGGTAACACTTGTCCCGAGCTGGAGGAAGCAGTTGGGGTGAGTGGCTGCAGTTGGGCTGAGCTCCTCACTCTCTCTTTTCTAGRCTTTTGTTATTAATATTGTTGCTGTGACTGTCTATTTTCATATTTCATTGTTGTTTCCAGTAAATTGTTCTTATCTCAATCTGTGATCTTTGCATTTTGCGCCTCCAGTTCTCCTCTCCAATCTGCTGCAGTGGGGGTGTGGAGGGGAAAAGGGGGGCAGAGAGTGAACAGCTTGTGGTTTGGGGTTTCAGTGGGAACAGTACATTGGGGAGTACCATTCCTAAAACATGACAAAATCACACTAATAATGACATATTTAAATATGGTACTTTCCTATAGAGAGGCATCAAATACCTAATTTTGAAAATCCCAGGAGAAAAAAGGTTTTCCATTTTTTACAYACAACTAGTAAGCTGTTGCTTTGGGAACACATTCACATTTCCCTATGAGATTATCCTTTGGAATAAACACAAAATGTACCACTCCACATTCATGGCTGGTGAAGGAAGTTAGAGAAGAAATGGAAAGGAAGAGTAAAGGAGAAGATTGCAGTCAGTTGTCATTATCAACTGTCAACACAGCTTATAGGTAGTATAATGGTCTAAACACATCAATAACAACAGATTTCCCACAACTGGTGGAAGCAGCAGATTGGATAACACTGTCTGTCCATGGCTCAGAGCTAAAGTGAAGGCCACATAGGCACTAACAGCTCATGAGCCATGCCATCACCAGCAGTTTCCAGAGCTTCAACTGAGGTTGAAGGCAAGATGGGCTAGCAAAGGGAAGGTTCCTGCAAGTGCTGAGTTGTAAGATTTTAAGATCTTTCTCTCTGCCAAACATCTGTTCAGCTCTTWAAAAAAAAAAGTTAGGGAAAAAAAAAGGAATTAACATAATGGTAAGGCTTTCTTTCAAATGCACCCTTCTCCACCACCCACTTCCCACCACCACCTCCCTACAGAGATCACAAATTTTACAGAATCACGGTGGAAGTGGAACTTTGATATCCCAAAATATACAAAGCTACTGAATGCTAAAGCCATGTGGCTGTCCTTTGATGGCTCTTTAGATACTGAGAAGAGTGAGAGAATTATACTTGACCTTGCACTGATGTAATTTTATTAGTGACACTCTCCTGTGGCAGTGTTTATTCCAGGAAGAAACTAGAGAGGTGGGAGCGTCATTCATCTAGAAGTAAAATCTGCATCCAGAATGAAATTCACCTCTTTGCCAAGAAATGCTAGTGTTATTTATAGAGAAATCTCATATACTGGGTCCCAATCACCTCCTTGAAAAGGGCCAGTGTGAGTTCTAGGCTTGCAAGAGAAATGTTTGCCATCCCAACCTGCACATTGGAATAAATAAAACTTGCAGTAATGTGCTCTGGTACGTGTCGTACTGTGTAGCCAGTAAGGTCCTGAAGGTAGATTATTTTTTTCCTTTGTTGTTCTCTGAAAGGTTTCCATGTTAACAGAACAATCAGCTTTCTTTTTAATCATAAATTGGCATTTCTAAGCTGTTCAGTGTGGGTGAGCACTGTCACTACCGTAGTTTTTTGCAGCAGGAGATTGTGGAATGAATAAATAACTGCTTATTTCTAACATTCCCCTACTCATTGAATGTAACATCTGTCACAGAATGAATCAGGAGAGTCAAGAACCGTTGTCTTCCTTTGACACATCTATAGCTCACATATTCTCTGTCATCAGCTGAATTCATTAGATGTTCTTGTAGAGACTTTTTGATCACGGAATTTCATTCCTGTAGCAGAAGCTTGCTTGAATAATAGTAACAATAACAGCAAAAGTATGTCCAACGTCAACTCCACAAGCAAAAAGAACTGAGAAATAAAAATGACTGATGATCCATCATGAATGTTCTAGACATGAAGATTTAAAGAGACATCTAACTAGTATTAACAGGCATATTCCGTCAGTGGTTTAGAAATGGAACAAAGACTTCACCAGCATCATCAAAATATAATTCAGTGAGTGTGTTTTCAGTGTTCAGGTTTGCTATAAAATCAAGTCAATAATTCTGAGAGATCAGTGTTACAGGTTAGTACAAATCTTTTTTGGACCCCATGATAAGAAAAATAGATTTGATATCCTATTAAACTTTACAGATATGGAAGTATCAGGTAAAAACACTGACTGGTAGTAAATTAGAAGGGATGCGCAGAGGATAAAGACACAAGGAGTACCAAGGAGTAGGGTTGGTGTACTTTGAATGAGCAGAGATAGTGTTGCTTGGAGAGACAAGAGATCTGGCTGTGAGGACCCAGTAGGGCKGGGACTGTAGGTCTTGAGATGTTGAAAGTCCATTAGAAAAGAGAAAAGGCACATTCACTCACTGAATAAAGCATTTTTACCAAAAGCCTAAGCATGGAGGGGTGGGTGGAAAGAGGGCAGAACAGCAGCTCTTGGCTCAGTGCAGGAAGGGGAAGGAGATTTTCTCAGTGGTGGTATCCTTCACGCAGGGCCTGGTCCGGCATCCTTGGTTCCTGTCTCTCCTGCCCTTACTGTTTCACTGCCCTGAGCCAAGGCAACTACTTACAAAGCCACTTTCTATCTGCCCTGCCTCTTTCCCTTCCCCTTGACTCCTGTCATCTCCTRGCAAAGCAGAAAACAAGCAGTCTGGTGTAACTGAAACCTACAAGGATACTGTGTCAGGGAAGATGTAATTTGAGCAGCAGGGGGCCATGGATTGTATGTCACTAGGGAGTGAGTGGGTGAAGCAGGAAAGCATTAGAGGATTCAGGAAGGTATGAAGACACTGCAGATCCTTTGGGAGAAGAGAGTTAAATAGATGATACCAAGACATACTAGTAACATTACCACTGGATTTTCTGCAGTTCAAAAATACTTCCCCTGTTATCACACCCCTGTTCCACTGTGTGCATCCCTGGATGCTCAGCTTGTTCACAGCCTTCACCAGGGAAGGAGAAGGCAATGTCTGACACACAAGTGCTGCTCTGGATGCCTCATCCACTAGCAGAGGGTGCAGAGGGCTGCGCGTATATACACCAAAGACACTGGTTCTCATGGTCTAGATAGAAAGGTGGACCTGGGTGGAAATGTTATCTGAGCACAAGGTTACACACTACACAGCAAAGAGCTATGTTTTGGATAATTGGGGAATGCTGGTATCATGTTTGTCACACCGTCCTTCTTGCCTTGCTGTCRGAGGTCAGAGCTTCAGACTTGTCATAATCTGTGTTTGCACAAATGGGATTAGTTTCGTCTACCTGTGGGGTCCAGGTTAAACCATTTGGGGACAATATGTCCAAAGGGGACATTTAGCAAAGGAATTTCTCACCAGAAGTTTAAGAATGAGGGGAGGGATACAGTAAATGAAACATCCTGACTTCATTCCTGCAAGTTTAGGATTTGGTCAGTGTTCATAGGACAGGAGACATTTCCTTTCTTCTTAAACTGCTGCATGGCTTGCTCTCTTTGTTCTCCATACTAAGAAAAACAATATTTTACAGCAGTTTCTGTCACTCTTCTCTCCTACATTAAGGGAGAGAACTCCCAGTTCCATCCCTTCCTTTTGCTAGCAATGGTTAGCTTTCCCTCTGGAAATCACTAAAATTCAGTATTTCTTCTAGTAGAAAATATTTTGTCTTAGAAGAGACAAGATACTCAATGGACTTTGGCCCAGTGTCTCAAATGTTCTAGTCCCAAAAGYTGGGTTTCATAATTTGACTGAAACATATTTCCAGTGAGTTCCACGGGACATTCTAAACAGTTTGTGGTATTTTTGGTTAGTTGATTGTTTTGGAGTTGTTTCACAGAATGCACTGTGGCACATGTCCTTGTCATGGCAGAAGACATAGTCATAACCACTCATCGAGTAGTTATTTCTGGGCTTTCTAAAATAAAATCAACCTTCTTTATCAAAGTTATTTTAATTTTTTTCTTCTCAAAAATGAGTGTCCTGGTTACAGCTAGGATAGAGTTAATTTCTTCTCAGTATCTGTTACAGGGCTGTGTTTCGGATTCAGAATGAGAATGGTGTTGATAACAGACTGATGCTTTGTTTTCTTGCTAAGCAGTGTTTATCCTAAGTCAAGGACTTTTTTCCTTTTCTCATGCTCTGCTAACGAGGAGGTGCACAAAAGAAACTGGGAGGGAACATAGCTGGGCAAAGGGATATTCCACACCCCAGAACATCATAAACTGGGAGGAATTAGCTGGCCAATCTGGGTTCAGGAACAGAGGCCTGGCATTGGTCAGCCATTGCATTGTGTGTCACTTGTTTGTTTCCTTTTTATTATAATTACTGGTTTTTACCATAATTATTGTATTTTGCTTTATTTTAAATTATTAAACTGTTTTATCTCATCATACAAGTTTTACTTTGATCCTTCTCCCCACTCCACTGGGGTGGGGGGATGAGAGGGGAGGGTTGAGTGCGCATCTGCATGGTGCTTAATTTCCATCTGTGCTTAAACCACAACAACAAGACAATAAGAAACCTCTACAAGTTATTTTTTTTAAATTCGCCTTTTTCTTCTAAATAATTGTTCCTCATGAAATATGTGCTTATCAGACAGTGTCAGTCAAAATTTATAATACAAAAAAAACCCCCACCTTATCTCCTCTGCCTTTTTTAATCACATTTAGGCTCTCTGCATATATTTTTACTTTTCCTTCTTCAGTTATCTCAGAATCTACTCTTTCTTTTTATACTTGCCATTACAATTCCATTCCACTCTCCTATGCTCTTTTTCATCTCTTTTTTCCTTCATTCTATATGCAGTTCAAATACCTCATTCTCAGCTCACAAGTGAATTCATGGCGCTATCCTTATCTAAATCTCTGCTCCCAGTTAACACAGTCTATTTTTGTGGTTATTTTTTGCAACTTTGTGCCTTCATCCATTGTTAAGCACTTTCCTCCATTCTCCTCTTGGTATCTGAAACATCTTTTTGCTTCTTAAGTGATGATCTCTTCTGTCTGCGTCTAGTGCAAACTGTGAGATTCTCTAGCATGCATAAACTTATATTTTATTTTGAATTTTCAGTAATGTAGATGAAGCATTTTTTTAACCCGTGCATATATGCATTACAGTATCACCTTGACACAATCACATGTAGCCTGATTTTCTCAGATATTAAACAAATTGCACTTGCAATTATTCCTCCATGCTTGTTAGTTGCAAAAAATGTAGCTGTTTCACTCAATTGCAAACTAAAAGGTAATTGTAATTTCCTTTCATAGTGGGGAAAAAAAAAAAAAAACAAACCAGGATATAATTTTCTAGTACCTCTTGGTAATTTCAAAATCTTTTTTTTTTTTTTTAACAAAAATTTAAAACTTTTACCATATCTCTTAGTGATGTCCATCACAAAGAAACTCATATTTATGAAAAGGCAGCGCTTCAATGGGAAAAGCCCTTTTAACAGATTATTTTCAGGAGCCTTTCATTTTCTCCAAAAGAAGATAATCCATTGGGACTGTTTTTCTGATGTCTTSATTTGTGTAGTCATTTAAACCTTAACAAACTGAGTGGAAGTAGGGTACCTTCATCCCTCATTTGTYCACCTTGCTGACAGAAGATGGAGGAGGCATTGCACTCTGCAAGAGCTGAGGGGTACAGGTGGGTTGAGCACAATGCTGAACTAAAAGGCAAATATTCTTAACAGCAGAGTGAGGCAGGGGTAGAGTAAGAAGTCTGACTAACAAAAAATTGGTTTGTTTTCTGGAAACATGAGCACTAGATTAAGTTTTATTCAAGAAACATGTATTAATATAAATTCATTCCCTTTCTGGTTAAACAAATTGGAAGTTTTTTGCTTTCCCTTTTCTCAAGATAAAAACTGTGACCACTGTCGATTTCGTCAGCTTCACTGCAATGTTCTAAAAACATCTGCAGGAGAAAAATACAGCTTTAGATCAAATTGCTTTAAATACTACTTGCTAGTTAGCGGCGCTTCAGGGGCTAAGCCAAGTGATAAAGAAAATAACTTCATGTGAATTGCATGTTTCCTAAGAATGTGGCTACAAAGCATAGACCTAGAACGACAATAGGATGTGCTATTTTCAGCACATATTAACTCTTCTTTTATTATTTCTGAAAGAATTATTTCATAGCTGTTATACAGCTCCACTGACTGACAAAAGAGTATACAGGTCTTTGGCAAGATCTCATTTGGGTAACTCCTGACCCTAATTTTAACCCTCAGTGCTTCTGGTTGCATTTCTGAAATGGAGTGGGTCTTTTCAGACCAACACCCACATTTCAAACCTTCACATTGTCCAATCTGCTGTCTTACAGTTAGCTAGGCACCTTCTTTTCATGCTAGGTTGACCTGAATCCCCACAGCAAATTCTGTCTTCCACTTATTCTTCTATTGGGAATGACTTTTAATTCTTTTTCATGAGCTGATCAGTTATGTTAAGGAAAAAGAAGGAAAACACAGTGCCTAAGAATTCTGAGCCATTTTGTGACATGTTTATGGTAACGTCTCAGATATGCACAAGTTGCTGAAGACACATCCAAGGACAATACCAACAACTCCCAAATGCACTGTTCTGTGACTTACTATTATATGGGGTTTTTTCCCTGATCAARGAAAACATTTATTTTATATATACATATATATATATGTATATATATGATATTTTATAATACGTAAGTTGCAAAAGTTTGCACCAGCTGAGAGTGTGTTTTAGGATGTTTCACAGTATTCTATTGGGCTCTCATTTAGCAAATATTCTTCCTGTATACCCTCRCCATTGGGGAATTGTAACATATTTCATACCTGTTCTGAAATGCTTCAGAAACCTGAAGATAACATAACTCTGAGACTTTTACCCTTAAGCTACAATGTCTAAGTCTGCTATAAAAAAGAAAGATGAATTCCTTGTCTGACTAGAGGATTAGGATAGGCTTATGGAATTGACACCTGCTTGACAGAGAAGATACCAATGCTTCAGCTGTAAAACTCATTCTTTCCTGAAGCTGGTGCATTGAAAATATATTGACCCAGCTTAAAACATGTGTAAAAATAAGAGACTAAGTACAAATGACTGTTTGAGTGTTTAAGTTGTATTTTGAAGCTGAGATACTAAACAATAGGTCCAGCATTCCTAGAGGTCTTTAATATATGCTTTAGAGAATATATATCTTTATCCCTATAATGAACCACGGTTTATGTCAATTTTTTAGGAAATTAGTATTCTAGTTTGATTTAAACTCTCATAAGTGTTCCAATGAGATTCAAACAAGAATTTGCTACTGTGTTTAAAAGTAATTGCATTTGCTGGATGCTGGATCATAATATCATAGAATCACAGCACAGTTAGTGTTGGAAGGGATCTTTTAAGGTCATTAGTCCCATCCCCCTGCAATGAGCTGGAACACCTTCAGCTAGGCCAGGTGGCCCAGTATGTTTCAAGGGATGGGACATCTACCACCTCTCTGGTTAACTTGTTCCAGTGTTTCATGACCCTCATTGTAAAACTTTCTTCCTTGTATCTAATTTGAATCAATCCTCTTTAAGTTCAAAATCCTTACCCCTTGCCCTATYGCTAAAAAAAGTCTGTCTCTATCTTTCTTACAAGCCCTCTTAAGCATTGGAAAACTGCAAAAATCTCCCCCAGAGCCTTCTCTTCTCCTGGCTATGCAACCCCAACTCTCTCAGCCTTTCTTCACAGGAGAGGGGTTCCATCCCTCTGATGATTTTTGTGGCTCTCCTCTGGCCCTGCTCCAACAGGTCCATGACTTTCCTGTACTCAGGACCCCAGAGCTGGATGCAGAACTCCAGGTGTGGTCTCACCAGAGCAGAGAAGACTGATGAAGTAGAGTGGAAGATTGATTGCTTTTTATTTTGATATTCTTTCATTTATGCTTTTGGAATGGAGCTCATTAGCTATCGTATATCAACCATCATGGATWTTTTTTTTGTTTTCAGAAGCGCTTTGACTGGAAAGTCTGCATGTTTTTGTTGCAGTTTTCAAACTTGCATATAGCTGTTCTTAACCTGTCTTTGAGTTCTCATCTTGACAAAATTATATGAGAGTCAAGATAATGCCACAAAAACAATTGTTTTCAAGATCRGGTGGGGATGGATCTGGATAACAGTTGTATGTCTTAATAATTTTATTTTGCTGTTTTGTGGAGATAAATTAACCTAAGGATAAAATAATGTATGCTTAAAATGTATGCTATACTTCATGTATGCAGCATATAAATGCTTGATATGCAATTCTCATGTATTGCCATATATTTGGTCATATCAACCTAACTAATAGAATGAGTGCTAACCCACACTTGAACTAGGCAACAGATTTGAAATTGATGCCTGCATTCACAAGCTAATAGATGGAAACTAATTAAAGAAGTAGGATGTATGCAGAAAAAAATGGTATTACATACATAACAAACACACAGAATCTTAAAAATCTCAACATGGCAAACAGACCATTTTGAAGAATATTCTCCCTACTTATAAGTAATAAAAAAATTGTATTTGCTCCCACAATTTTTAAAATTTCATTTTATAGTGAATTTATAGAGCTTAATAAGAAGAAGAATAGTAAATCTTGTTACATGGAGAATTCTCACTAGCACCTGAGGTAGGTGGTGCCACGTTTTGCAAAATCCTTTGTGTATTTCTGACCTCCTGCTTTATCAGATCTTTCCTGACAACTGATTTACATGGTGATTTTATGATCCTAAGATACATCTRCTAAGAGTAATGTGATTCATTTTTTGTTTTCGCACTGTGTTGATATGAAAGTATAAAGCCAAGTTTGGAGAAAAGGGTTTTTAAGACACTAAACTATTACAGTCTCCTATTTTTCCTTTTACAGAAGAAAAATATTGTTATCTGGTTTGATACACAGAGAAGATTCAAATATGTTTATATAACTACATGGAATAAATTTCATGAAACTTTCAGTATTGCTTTTTCTTAGTGTGATAATTCTATTGTCAGTCTTAAGGTTTAACTTATCTATCATTAAAGCACATTTCTGGCATTTTTAAATAAATAGATGAGCAGGTAGTATCAAAGATGAAGGAAGAGAAAATATCTAATAGTGCTTTGCATTAAATTATTTACATACACTCTTTTTCATCTCATCTTTGCACATCTAATTGCTCTGCTAAAGATACTGGCATATCCATTATAAAGCGAATGAAGGGGGAATATCAGCTCATATAAAATTGAATGTGTATCTTCTTTGAGTAGATAAGGGTTTATTGACTATCAAGTTTTAGGTTTAGCTGCCTCATTTGGGTGCCTGAAGTTACAGATAGTGTCAAGATGATGCTTCAGGTCCAATCTCTTGTTTCTCTTTTTTTTTTTGAAGGCTTAATCAGAAATGGAAAGATAYGGTTAGTCAGTCCATACAGGGACACAGTGTTTGTAAATGTATTCTCTGACACAGATTAATCACAATTCATGTCTCCAGTCTTAGAATGCAGGCTAATTGATGTCATTCCATGTTACACCTTTCCATAAACACTGTCAAAACCTTGGCAAGGGTAAAAGAGCCTAGGAGAGAAAGAGATCGCACATCTTGGTACACAGTGAAAATACTTTATGAAAGGAAAAATGCTGACCACTGGTAAAGTTCCTAAATAAAAACTCCCAGGTTTTGCAAGACAAGACCCATGGTAATACATTCAAGCAGGCATTTTTCCAAGTCACTCATCTGCTTCATGGTGAAGGGCAACAATTGTTAAATTAGTGTTAAGCTTGACTGATTCTCAGTTTCTGCTTCATTTTAACAAGATGTATCTCATGTATTTTCAAAACTAGTGAAATTAGCTGCAAGGAACTAGGGGAGAGGACTTCAAAAGAATATTCTGCTTCAGCAGGAATGGAAATGGCATGGCAATGGGTGTCTTATCGAATGTGGAGTAAATCATTCTGTCTGATACTAATGCAGAAGAAAAAACCTAAATTCCAGCTCCTCAAATAAAATCCTTCCTACCTCTACATGATATTTGAGGTAGATCTGGAAGACTTAAATGGTGCCAGTCCCCTTGAGGAGCAAATAGCACTTGTAAATATTGAAAAAAAGGCACACTTCAAGGCTCTGAAACAATGAATAGCTACTTGTATGCTTACTCAGCTCACACGGGCAGTCAAAGTAGTCCCATATGTCAGTAGGTAAGCGGGCTCACAGATCTCTGCAGGTCTGGGTTTAGCTACATTCAGCTAAATGTAGCTGCCTTTTCTTCCCCCTGCCCCCCCCTTTTCCCTCCAATAGAGTGCCATTCTTGTTGGAACTTCACGTATCATTGTTAGTAAGGTAACACCTTTTCACCTGTATGTCTTATGTAATTGTGTAGGTAACTGCTGTAAGAGGAAGCAGAAAGATCTTGAAAATAACACATTGGTTTAAGTGGAAAAAGCAAAAAATAAAGGCATTATGATAGCTTTTTTYCCATTAATTCACTGAAAAGCGGTAGTGCTGTTTTCATGCCTTCGATATATTCAGATGTTCACAGATAAATAACATCTCTTTTCACACAGATGCATTGTTAGTTTCTTTGTTAGTGAGGACTAAGCTATACCTCCTCACCCTTATTGCTTRTTTACTAAGACATTCTTGTTAGTTTAGATCAGTTTTTTCTGTTCAATAGCCTAAGCACAAATCTACCTCCATATGCATGAAATACCTACAAAAATACTCTTTCCAGTGTACTTAAGAAAATGCCACAAATAAAAATGTGATTTGTGCAGACTTTAYCATGTGCACAAAAGTCCTTCTGATGTCAAAGGATTTCTCTGCACAAGTATGATACAATTGTAAAGGCTAAAAATTACTACAGTAATGCCAAATTTGATGTCTGCATGCTTTGCCTAGGCTTAAAATTTAGTAATCTATTTTTAGGTGGTCAACTAGTTTTCTTCAACAGTAATTGAAGAGGAACAGACAGAAAATGTTATCCCATCTGAGACACTTACGTATGGATGGGCTGAAGTTTTCCATCCCTCTGCATTCGTAGAGGGATGATTTAGGTTCAGTGGATCACCAGCAATACATATCAAAGATAAAATTTTTTCTTCTGCGCTTTTACCGAAACAGAGGAAGGTAAAAGTATCTTTTACTGACTTCAAGAGTAACAAGACTGCTGTAGTGAACAAGTGCACAAGTTAAAAGTCTTTCTATTTCCACACAAATATAGACAAAATTATAGTAATTATATACAGGCATGGTTCTCTTTCTGTCACTGTTAAAAGATACACTGAGCATTTTGCCTTCCCAGAATTTGCAAATTTCCAAGAAAAATTCTGYGCTATTTCTTCTTATAACTGGTGACAAGCTTAAAAACCCATTAATATAACAGTTACTGGTCAACAGATGTACCTTGCTTACTTAGAATAAAACCCCTCTCTATTATCTTGCTTTATAATGAATGCATGAAGTCAATGGAAYGACTATGACCACCTGTTTCCACACTACAGACTCCAGACTGTTGGGGAACATTACTCATGAATATGCTAATTAAAAGACTCAGTCAATCTCTTCCAAATTTATTTGTAAAAGTGACATAGAGACCTGCATTAAACATGGAAAAGTGCCGTGAATTCCCCCTTCCTCAGAAAGAACTGAGTTACTGTTGCTATGGTACCCTTCACTTACTTCAGTCTCAGTACTGCAGAAGATTCAAAAAAACATCCTTATGCATACAAGCAGGTTCTTTGACTTTGGAATTGCTCATGTGCTTTAAATYGGACATCTGCTGAAAGGTCTTGTTGAGCAAGACCTGTTCTCATTTTACTTGTCTTTTCAGTTTGTGAGAAGAACTATATAATAAATGGTTTTTGTACAAATGGTTTGCAAGCTATAGTTTCTGGTTTATGGGCTGGATATAGGCTGGATTTTGTTGTTACTAACCATGTTGTTTTTAGAGGGAATAGCTCTATGCGAACCTTGTGCTAGGACAATGTGATGGCTCAGCATGCATTGTAGAAATTCAGAATGTCCATACTCTTATGAAATTATTATAGAAAATCACAGAAAAATAAGGTCAGGATTTTGAAAGACAAAGTATTCAATAGCAGTAGCAGTCTAAAGTGCTTTTGCTTTAAATTTTTTTTTAATATTTATTTTTGTTTCAAGGTTTTTTGTGTTTGTTCAGAGTATGATCACACAGACTACTTGTGCAGACTGAGCTAGGGCTAAGGAATGGGAAGGAGAAAGGAAGGGCAGAGGCAAAGAAGCAGAACAGAAAGGCATTGAGGTAGTATTGTTGCTAGAAATTTTGTGAAATCACAAACTAAGGCTACAGAAAACCTAGAATGTTACTGAGTCTATTCCTTTCTTCAACATAGGACCATGTTGACAGATGTTTGTCTAGCTTCTTTTTAAAGAATTGAAATAGAGATTCAAGAGTAGACTAAAAATCTGTTCCTGTTATTGTCTTCCTCTTCATGTGAATATCCATCACATGCTAGTACTGCTATTATTACTACTGTTAATAACAATCATCATTCCCTTTACTTTGGCTGCAAGAGTTCTTATTTTTAAAATAAGCATGAGCATCAGAACAGGGAACATTGCTAAATTTTGATACACAGTTATCTATGAAATATAGTAATCCATTACAACTGTATAAATAAATGCAATGTTTACCCCACAAAATACATATATAGTAATTAGCTAGAATTCATTAATAACCTCTACATTTTCTAGCTATTTTTCTTTTACTTGTTATAAAATTCAGAAATTATGTAATTAATATAAAGCCTTATTAAAAGTATTGTGGAGCAYGAAGTAATGTCATGTAACTCAAAACTAGCCATTTGCATCTCACCTACCAAGCATATATATTCTTATTGCATTGGAGACTGATTCCTTCCAACTCCAGCCTGTGTTCCCTATTACATCTCTGGAGGAAATGTCCAACCAATAAATTGTGGCATCATGTGATAAGTTACAAAACCCGGTGAGGAACTATGCCATGACTCATTGCTAAGGATGGTGGTTAGACTCGTGCCAAGAAAATGTCTACCTCACTATGTTACTGTTGCATTTTGTCTACAAATTTATCTTTTAAAGAATCACTAAAACCTCTGATGTTCCCAGAAACATGGCAGAATTCAATATGTCAGTGGGTTTTACTAGTTGCCAATTGGTTTAGACACCTGACTACCTGTTAGCTTGTTGTTCAAACAATCATTAACAGTTCTGTCCTTTGGCTCAGACACTTGGGATCTTCAGGGATAGGTGACATTCTACAGAATGAATGTAAAAGAAAACATGGTTTTCTAAAGGAACACTTTCAATGTACTACTGCTTTGTGATGGCCACTTTGAAGAACTGGCCATGACAGAAGTCACTTTCGTGTAAATAAGAATATGTGAAACATGGAAAACATTTAGTTTTCCGAACTCAGATCCAGACAGCTTGCAAGAGAACGTCTGAAGTATGTAGTTAAAAAGGTAAGGTTTAGCTCAATTTTAAAATTTTTTTTGACATTATCATCATGATCAGGTTGGGATATATAGGATAGAAAACAGACTGTTTTGAGGAATGTAATTTATGTGACTTTGCCAGCTATTACTTTTGTGACACAACTAGGAAATGAAATGATAATTAGAAATGTATAAAAATAATTGCTCTTGTTGAACATAGATTTAATTTACACTTTTCAACGAACTGTCACCCATTTTCTATATCCCAGTTGTAATTCTGTAAGTTCATTTCTTTCTAATATAATTCAATTTKCACTGTGCTTGATGTAGGCTAAAAGGTGGAGTCTCTTTTGCTATAGGTGGCAGCACTCACTTATTATAATAATGTTGATGGGCTTTCCTCTCTTGGTTAAAACAGTTATAAGGATACCCAGGCAGCATATAGATTCTATGCAAAATAATTTTTTAATATTTAGAGATTCAAAATACAACCATATTTTGGGTTTTTTTAGGGAAGAAGATAATTTTCTTATTACCTTCATAAACATTTTCTAATGCCTTATTAGGGATTTATAGATTGAAACTATAATTTTATTAAAAAAAAAAAACCAGCAACAACAAAAGCCTCAAACCAAAACACCAAAAAAAAAAACCCAAAGTAAAAAATCCACTGAAAATTAGAACACATTTCTAAACTTGTGGAATTATTTGCTCTTCTAATGAGAAACTCTCCTAAACTCAACTTCCAGAGCATCAATTTCTTGAATATTGAATATCTGCCACACTGATACCAATGTTCTTTAAGGATTTGCCGGGTTTTCTTCTGAGATTCAGTTGTRCACTATCTGCAGTTCTTCAGGACAATATCCTAAACAAATTATACTGAAGAAATACAATCTCTGTTCCCTTTTATTTTTTCACGTCAAGTTTTTTTACAACACAGACYTTCCTCTCAGTGTCCTCACCCAGTCACTTGTGAATGGCTCTTCTATATTTTACACACACTCTTATATTCCACCTTAGGCATTTTAGGTGAGAAGTATTAMAGCATCTTCAACTTTTAATAAATACAGGACAACCTGGAATACATACTGTACAACACCAATGGCTACTGTTTTATGAACATTCAATGAAAAATAATTCCTCCTATACTTTTGGTCGTGTTTTACAACACTGGAGAGCTAAAAGTATAAGCATCAAAAGCAACCAGAAAACTTGTGAGGAGCAATCCTTTCCTGAGTCCCTGCTTGAAAAGGAAGGTAAAAAAAAAATATTACTGAGTTGTCAGACATCGGTCTCTGTCATAAAATATGATTTATAGGCCTGTTAATTCCATTACTTTTTGGCATCAAACTATGGTTTACTGAAAARCAAATACATCAATAAGTTAGTGCTCTCCGCTATTCTTTTACATTTAGCTGTGCCTGAAATAAAAGCCATGCAGTACATCATCAAACCTATTCCAAAGTCATAGTACGATGTCAAAAAATTTCCTATTAAAAAGCATAAGAGATGATTGTACTGCTAAAAGCAAAAGTTTTCAAAGTTAAAACCCAGTTGTTAAGACTTCTTTGTTCTCTAGTRTTGCAAAATGCTGAGGGCCAACAACTCTAATTAACTTCAACTAAAGTCACAATTAAGCTCTATTTTTCCCTAAAGGAACAAGACCTTCTTCAGGTGAGTCCTTGTCACTTCAGTTATTTCTTACATTGTTTTTATGGCTGGCATAGATCAGTTATTCCTATGTGATGATAAAAAGTGAACCAAAATAGCAGGTGAAGGTTAGCTGTTTTTTTCTCTGAGATCTTTCAATATATTGTTTCAGACACTAATGATTAAGAAATAAAAAAGAAAGCAGAAAGTTTAGAAGTTCATTTGGAAATTCACCCAAGGTTCTTTAACTTTTTATGGAAAGCAGTGACCAATCTTGATTTCAATGAACTTTTTCATTCTGTGTATATATGTGGTGCATAAAAATCTTGCTATTAAAATCCGAGATGAACATACCAAATATCTCATATTTTTCACTAAACTACTATTCAGATTTAGAGTGCTGTGAAGATCAGAATCCTATGGAGAGCCCCTCAAAGTGGCTTTATAAAGAAGCACAGCTTTATTTTGACAAGTTATACCAAAACTGCTTGTAAGCAACTGCCTTCTCTTGCCCATGGTTCCTCTTYCTCTTGTAGCAGGTCATCATAGGCTGGAGTTCACCCATACCGTGATCACAACATAGGTCCATAGCCCCTCATGCACATTCCTAGGTGGCTCAGAGGAAGGAATCCTTGCCTCCCCTAGGGAACTGTGTATCCCAGTTCTCCTTCACAGCAACTACTAAATGTGGAAAATTACTCCGTGTAACTACACTTGCTTACGTGTCAGAGAAGGAGGAATACTTTTTAACCCTCTTGCAAGCTGAGACCCACTGGGTGCCCTGTATAATCTTACTTTCTCCATTTTCCAAAATAKTAGTTCTTATCCCACTAAATTCCTGAAATTTTGATGAGAAGCCCTGTGTGCAGTAGAGATACTAGAAAAATTCTTATTTTCTTCTGTGGAGCCAGGATATTAAAAAAAAACAAAACAAAACCCAAAACCCCAAAACATAACTAGAAAATCATTGGTTTGTTCAGGAGGGAGAAATGAACTTTTCTCTACTGAGAAATGAACTTTTTTCAACTGAGTGGGTAATTTATTCATTAAAAGACTTGGTCTTCAATGTAACTGCACTGGAGGATTTCAGTCAAGATCAGTAGTAAATTCAAGTGTGACAGCAGCCTGAATTAGAATGCTTCTCCCTTGATCCCTTCCAAATTCTTTCTTCTCATGTTTGTTAACTTTCCTTATGGTATATTAAATATTTGTCACTGTAATGAGCTTCAGTGCATGTTTCATTAATCATCACCAAAAAGCAGCAATCTTGACCACTGCAGAAGTTTTTTGCTCACTTCTGCAGTGCCTAGAGAGAAAGGGAAGTTTTGTATTTTTCTAATGCGAAGTGTGATACTTTATATTTGAATTAACCTTTCAGCATAACATTGACATTTATTTTTCTGACCTTGATCTGTGTTCTATCTGTCCTCAAAGGTTTAACTACTTTCCCAGGAAGCTTCACCTGGGAGTGTGGTACAGGATAGCATGTTTATTTCATGTGGATAAATCAGAATCAGATGGGTGAACTGCTGAGATTCAGTCATGAATTTTTCAATAGGTCTGCAAAGGCTATACAGCCAATGTGGAAAAGAAGGAGTCAGTGAAGGTTAAGCAATGATACGTTTTGATCAGCTGTTGGGATTGATCAAACTCATCTGAAAGACTGACACGAAAGGAAAGAGGTTTCACGAACCGTTTCAGAGAGACTAGGAGGCCACTGATAACAAAAGGGGCAAATAAGGGGAGAGCAAGACAAAACTAAGGAGAGTGATCCCATCCATCTCAGAAGACCTCTTGACAAAGCCCCATACAATTCTGATAGTGAAGAATATAAAGGGGAAGGCGTGTAGTTTTTCTCCTTTGTATTTTTGTTCTGGCTATAATTGTGAAAACAGAATTCATGGTCTTCAATTACTCTGTATCCTTGGAGACTTTATTGTAAATCACATGCCTGGACTTCTGGAAAATGAGCGTCCTCAGGGTACATGTTTGGAAGAGAGGCAGTAGTCCTAGGACCTTGACAGTCAGATTAGGCATTCCTAGTCCTCAAGCGTRATGTTAAACAGAGGTCCTTCAAGATATTCTATTTAAAAGTCCAAAGACAAACTCAGTAATCAGACTTTATCGAGACTCAAAAAGCTTAAAATTCACATGTCCAGTGGGAGAGGGGACCAAACGACAGCCTCCTGAATGATCAATAAAGGCTACTCAATGAGGGTTGGACAAAACAATGCAGCCAGATATCTTAAAAGAAAAGCACAACAAAAGAAATATTATTTTAGAATGAGAAGCAGAAGCATAACCCAAGAGAAAATAACAAAGCCCTTAAGCTTTGGGCAGACACCAAAGACCCTTGTTTCATTTTTGGGTTGTCTTCATTTCCTTTACAGTAAAACCAGCCTGTCTTCTTGTTACTCCATTTCAGCCACAGCTATTTTAGAAATAATTGCATCACATAAATCTCTTCCTGGTATCTGTTTTTTCTGCCCTCTTTCCCTGCCACAGAAACATAGAAAATACTTTGATCAATTAAAATGTAAAATAAGGGAACAAACCAATGTATTTATTTTTCTGGTCGTCAGTTAGTAAACACTTATATTTTCATTATCCAGCAATATACTTTAYGACATTACACTTTTTCCTTCTATCTAGCTGTCATTTATGAGAGTCAATTTTGGTGACAATACAAAGTGATGGAGAGCAGTCAAGCTGAAAGATCATCAAAAGGTGTAAATGATAAAAAATAGTGTTTACAGTAAGGCACTGGTTTCATGACCTTTGTAACTGGTTATATTTCTCCTTTGTGTCAATRYGACTGTCTCTTGGTTGATGGTAATGTGCAGGGACTGCAAGGCCTGGGTAGGATCAATCAGGTCTGGTCATGGCCTCAGGGCCCAGAAGGTAAACCAGATCAGAATATGGATTAATCTAAAATGAAAACTGACCACAGAAAGAAAAAGAAAAGAGTCAAAAAAGCAGTACTTTTAAAGTACTGATTATGTTCCCATAATCTTGGTCTTTTTGTTTATACAACTTCAAAATCTGTCTTCTGGATTACTACTGCTGCTACAGGATATACTTATGCATTCAGCAAACAAATACATAGTTGAAACTGATTTCTGAGCACTTAGAGCCTGCAAGGAACATGTACTTTTGTGTCCTGAATAGAATAAATAGAGTAAGTGAAGTTATCATATACAGATACTAAATTTAACAAGCTCAGGAGAGTCTATGAAGTACCTAATTGACTGATTTTTTATGCTTAAAAAAAAAGTAAACATAAAAAATAACTTTGTCAAGGAGATTTTCCTGCATGTCTTACAAGAAGACTTTTTCCCGTGTTTCTATTTTTCCTGAATTAATAAGCTCAGCAAATTCAGTGACAGAACCATTTCCTTTGTATGTCTGCTTGTGGATCTTTCTTAAAAGCAAGGTGCATAAATGACAAAAAAAAMCCCCTCAAAACATGAACAAATTTCCCTAACTTCTGGAAAGGTTTGGGATTACTTTTATGTTAACTTTTCTGCTTTTGCTAGCCCAGGTGATAATTCCTTCAAAAGCTTTTAATGTGAAGTAAAGAATCAGCAGGCCAATTTCATTTAGCATGAGGAATTTTCAAGGCAAATAACAGAGTTATTTGTACAAGCTAAGCAAATATTAGAATGCATAAGAAGAAACAAACCCAAGGGATGCAAAGTTAATGTCACGAACCATTACAAATCTGGAGGGACTAATGAGAGACAATCTACAAAAGCTATTTAAAGCTAAAAATCCTTTGAACATACTTTTATTGGACCTTAACCTTTCAGAAGCACTCAGGAAAGTGTCGTCACACTATTGCAAAGAAGAATAAAAAGTTTAAAAAGTCATTACAATTATTTAAAAAAAAAAGAAGTTCAAACTCTAAGTTATTAATAGAGCGCCTGCRACCCAGACTTCACCAAAATCTCCATTTTTACTAAGCCACTAAGAGCTGCACTTCAGAGTTGTGCTCATCTTGAAAGAGTAGGTGACCGCGGCAGATATAAATAAGAAAAGCACTGTGAGTATTTAGACCTCTTATGCCATCATTGTTATTGTCCTTCTGGAATAATTATACGTTACATTGCCCTTGACATTTGCAGCCTGAGTTTTGGGCAAGCTGTGRAAGGGCTGTTAACCACAGAACTCTTTTGTCACTTGACCATGCCTATTTTAAGACTTCTGAGGCGGCCGTCAGCATCCCCTTCAAAGGGATGATTTGAGGGACCAAAGACTGCACTTTAGAGAGTACAGTATTATATGCTGGAGGTGTATATTCAGGATTTTGCAAATGCTGCGTAGGTGCCTGTATTTGCATCCACATGTGACAGAAACTGACAGAACAGTGCACAGCAAGCACACTCAGTGCAGGCTCTGCATTGGAAGTAGAGCTCATGGACACAGTAGACATCCTATTGCTTGCTCTCAGCGCTGAAAGGTTTTTTTATTTGAACTGAAAAACTGGATTTGATCCCTTACTCTAGCAGCTTGAGGGGAGAGAACTTATGATTTAGTCTGCAGCCAAAGGTGTTGGGCTGAGACCTAAAAATCAGTGTAGCAGTCCTCACAGAAGTTATTCTCAGACAGGGGTCTCAGAGCAAGCCTAGCCTGCCCAGAGGGAAGGCATCAACACAACCAACCCTGAAGAAGTCTTRCTTTGTATCATTCTCCCAGAGTTTGGATTGAATTGTATTAGGACAGAGTAGAATGAACACGTAGTTCTCTCTTCTCCTGGGTTTAACTTCCTTTGTAGGACAACTCAGATTCTGGTCTTACAAGCATTCTTTCCCACTGTGTTTTGGTGAGTGAATTTACACTTTCTTTATCTTGATCCAGTGTCAATAAAGGAAAAGAGCTGATTTTAGGGGTGAATTTAGCTTTAACGTGGCTGGTTCTGAGCAAAGGTGGAGGTTATGGCTGTACGAACCAGTCATGGCACACAGTAGATATTTGGGGTCCTGGAAAACCAAGCTGTTACCACAACTGGGGGAGCAGTTGGCATATGTACCCTGGCAGCAGCTCTGGAAGAGGTGAGAGAAGCCCCATCCAAGAGCAAAGTCATTAGCTTCACTCGATCACCCCCAAATCTGCAGACTCTGATTGCTAAGATATTTCCTGGCTACAAAGAGCTCACCATGCCTCAGATGGCATCACCTACCCTTTTGAGAAGAGGGATATTCTATGGGCTGTTCTTGCCAGGTTCATAGAATCGTATGGTAATTTATGCTGAAAAGGACCTGCAGAAGTCATCTAGTTGGATCTCCAGCCCAGAACAACATTGGCGTTCAAGTTAGGTCTAGTTGCTGTAGGCCTTCTCCAGCAGAATGTCGATTATCTCCAAGATGGTGTCTAAGCCAGGTGGAAGGAAAGTGTTATTCTTCTGCCTTGCGTTTAGAGCCTCAGACTGCATGCTAGCTTCCAAATAGCTGAAAGGAAACCAGAAAAAATCCACTTAAAAGAGTTGCTTTCTACCCCTCTTTCTGGTTGAGATAGCCCTGAAGAGTAAAGATTGAAAATGTGAGGTGGGAAAACAAAGCTGAAGATCCCCATCAGGAATTAGCATTTGGCTTTAGTTCTGCCTCTATTCTGAAAGGCAAGGTTTCAGCCACAGCTGGCATTTCCCAGTGCTTTACTTTCAGAGGCTTCCCTTCCAGTGTATGAGATTTGTAGACCACCGTTTTCCAGAATCAACCTCTCCTGATTCTCTTCATGTAAAGTGTCCTGGACACTTAATTCAGGGATCGGGATTCTGCTCAGAGGCATTGCTACACTGATATGCAGAGATGCTGATATGTTACTATATCTAACCCTTGACTATGAAAGATTATAATCTTCAATTCTTAGCTATCTATTTGAAATTATACCTACGTTTCATCAGAACCTCAAACAGTTTTACATTGCTACCACTGTTTTATTATTTGAGACATTTCAAAAAGAACATTTAATACTATGATGATGTATTTTACYCTCTGTTGATGGATAGTTTGCATGTCTACCAAAGCTCAAGCAAACTAGTAGGAATTAGAATGATTATTTTACACTAATCTATTCCTTTAATTTTAAAGTAATTAGCTGAGCTGGGCAGCAAAACAACTTTTTCCTACAAGAGTCAGTAAATGGACTCTCTGTAAGAGCAAAAGCTGAYTACTTTGATATAAAGAGGGACATTATTTTTTGCACCTCTGGAAAGCTGCCTAACTTGAAAGCCTCATAATCTGATTTTCATAAATCCTATTTAACACATTATTATTTTCTTTTTAACAGGCAGCACCTAAAGCAATATCACTCTTCTCTGATGTTACCCCTCCTTTTTCTTAACAGAATCCCACATCCCTGCTTATGCATAATTTGTGTCATAGTCACCAAAATGCTATATTAAATCTAATCTTTTTACATTAATTTTCTTTTCAGAACAATTAGAATAAAATGGCATACAGTTTACATTTCTACAATTATACTGACTCATATCTGTGTCAGATTTCAAGGTCCTTGCTGCACAGAAAAACCGATTCTTCTCTTCCAACAACTCATGCGTCAATAAGATTTCAGTAAGTTTAATCTTTGACCTGAAGGAATGCATCCCAAAAAAGAGAGAGAGAAACTGATTAACAGTTCATTTTGGCAAGATCTAGAGAACTGTGTTGTAATCAAGACACAAAGGACAGACAGGGCGGAAAAAACCACACATTAAAAACAGAAATTGCTATGAAATTCGAAGGACCAACTTTTTCCAGCTGAAGAAATTTTATTTGATCAGAAATCCACCTTGAAAAATGGATTACTCCAATGTATCCAATATATTTGTATACTCTGATATAGCTGGTGGATAACTCCCAGAACTGCTTTATCCAGCTGTATTTTTAATGTAATAAGCAAATGCATTTCCCCGCCTTAATTTGGTGCCATTATACAGTCTAATGAAAATTAATTCTAGCAAGTCCCCCATTATATTCAATATCAAAGTCCTTTGCTAAAAACGTTCTGTATAGGACTCACAATGTCTACTAGACAGCATCTTGTCTGGTTTGCCATTGCCAGAGGCTTCATGTAATCCCACACATAAATACAGCAAGCATCACCTTGAGAAGAGTAGGTACTCTGGAGCAGGGATACTTCTCTGAAGGTTATTCGAAAACTTGTCTCATCTTTAGCTTCTTTCCAAGTCTGCTTATTGGTATCTGTTGTGCCAATATTGTTCTTGAGGCACATTAATTTTCTCTCCTGTGTGTTTAACTTGCTGCAGTATTTTTGTCAAAGTAAGCAAGCATTGCCTTTCCAGGCAGGTAGCTGAGACTCTCCTCTTCATTTTGCGTGGCTAATTAAGTCACCACTCACGTGGCACTTTGTCTGCACTATTATGATCTACCAGGGACTTACAGCAGGCTGTCCTAGCTTGGGCACTCTGTTAGACACCATCCACTACAGAAGGAGAGATGGAAAGACAGACAGACAGACAGACAGACAGAGACACAGAGGGATAGACTCCACCTGCCAGGTCTGGAGACTGAGCAGAAAACCTCTGGTCTTTACCTCTCCTCGTATGGCCAAAGGTACTTCTTCTAAACCTTTCTGCACATCCCCCTCCTAATTTTTATCCTTATTTCAGAACAAATTTTCAAATTAATCGCTAGTTTAATTTTACGCCCACTTGTGAACAAATCTGTGCATGTGTCCACAAAAGAGAAAGTAATTTCTCTGAGAAGAAAAGAATCAAAGAGATATGCAGTGATGTTCTGAAACAAGTTCTGGGTTTGCACTCAAAAATTGAGTCTTTAAAGTAAGAATTTAGAGTTGATAACATTTTTTACTGTTCCCAGCTTCCATGTGATTTTAAAATCATCTCATTTTAAAATCAGTTCTACCCTGTAGAACTTCTTGTTGCATAGACTGAAAATTCAGTAAGAATATTATTATTTCAGGAGCTGAAAGCCAGGGTTATCTGGGAACATATTCATAAAAAATTGAATTCTAGAGAGGTTCCTGAGAGTATAAAATGGAATACTAGCATAGAGGTCCTCCTCTAGTTKTTATGACTTCTGAGATATGCTGACTAATAGTGTGGCTGGCACAGAGGACTTAAGCTTTCATTCAGTCACAATGCCTTTTTATTCCTCTTCTTCCACTCCATAGCCAAGCAGTTTCTGTTCTATGCATACTTACTATCTGTCATTGCCCTTTATTGTGGCCTAAATATTGACTAAAAAGTGGATACAATCATTATTAAATTATAGTGCTGTTTTTAACTCCKCATTTTAAACTTCAAGTTTATTTGATTGCATGTTTGGTTTTTTAAATTATTTTTAATCTTCTTCCCTGCTCATGCTAGGGACAGAGGTAGACTTTTTATTAAGACTAGTACAAAGTGGGCTGGGAAATTACTGATTTCATCATAGCAAATATTTCACAATTTGTCTTCCTTATGTCTAATGAGGAGTAGAAGATTAAACTCCTGTGTTGTGAAAGTAAGAAAATGTCCGAAGAGTGAAGAGTTTGAGAAAACACACACTTACTGTTTTGAACAAGAAGAAATCCTGTGGCTGTATTCAGTAGAATCATGTTATTTAATCAGCAGATAAATCAGAGAAAAGGATGGCTGCTCCCTTTCACAGCCCATAGCAGCTCTGTGCTTAGGAGCCTCAGCATTCCTTGTCCACATCAATCACCTGTTAGAAAGAACTCAATTGCGCACATATGAAATAATGTACGAAGATGATTTCTTAATTTAATTGAGAAAAATAAGTGGAAAACTAAGCAAAGAAACATTTTAAATGAAAAACCCTACATCTCCAACTCTGAAACTTTTATCTTTCAGAAAGAGAGGTGGATAATCTTTCTTGATCTTGAAGAGGTATGTAGGTTGGATAGCAGCCAGGCCTGTAGCCAGGTTCTTCAGTGAGCTGATTTCAGAAGAGAAAGAAAGCACTTCTCTTCCTCCCACTACTTTTTTTGCTACCTACAGGTATTTAGTGCCGCCTCCATCTGCTGTCTATTGAGTGACATTAATCTAGGCACTCCAGTTCTTTAATATTAATAACCTTTCAATTGAATCAGCCCATATGCCAATTATTTATCAATTCTTTATATTTTCTTCTGAGCTTCTTTTAACTTTTAATTTTTTTTCAGTTACAGGGATTTTTGTAGGAGGCTTAAAGTAATTACACTTCTATTCACCAGCTATATTCCTAATTAACAACGGTTCCTTTTCTAAGGTCTGTGGATGACATGCTACTGAGTACAAAAGCTTTCACATTTAATAAGAAAAAGGAGGCACTAAAGTTTAACTTTTTTTAGGTGGGATTTTTTTTAATATTATGTTATCACAGCAGAATTTATTTTCATTTTCCATCCAGCTCTAGTAACTGTAACATCTGAACTTGCATATCACAAGGTAATAATTTTATTTCTGTGATTTAAGCTACTATGTGTATATATTTGTACCATGGAAAACTTTATATATATATAATCTATATAYCTATATATATACTCTCAAATTTTATGATGAAGATTTGAAAAAATGTGGAATGCAATTTTATTCACAGTGTTCTGGAGTTTGTGTGGTTTTTCAGTTCTCAGGGTATTGTTTTACTTTGATGCTTGAGTTTGGGTTATAAAAGACAAAGTCAGTTATTTAGAATAAAACTAATTAAAGAGGAAGGATTGGGAAACTCACCTGAAATATTTACCTTTTCTCCAATCTCAACTTGTCTAGCTTCAGCTTCCTGCTACTGAAGTCTTTATTTCTGAGATTTTCTTTTTCCTCTGTACACATTTTTTAACTTTSAGATCAGTTGTCTCTAAGCTGTTCCAGATATCTCTACCTTCAGGTAATGCATTTMAATGCAATTGTCATTCTTGTCATTAAGATTAGAACACCCAAAGGTTTTTTCACCACTTTTCTTGAATTTGGAAAGCAGTGTAGAGCTGAACACAGATTTCTAGACTACTCCAAAATCAAAACAGCTTCTCCATGTTTCCATAGTAACTACCTATAAAATCAAGATTTAACTGAGCCCTTTTGCTCCTGTCATGCATTGGGAGCTCATATTCGGGTGACTATGAACTGCCCCAAGATGTTTTCCTGGRCAGAGTCTGGGAGGGTCCTTGTGTAGCCTATGCTTGGAAAAATTATGTTGACCTAGGGAATATCAGTGTTAACAAGGGAATATCAGTGTGTATGAATGAAATACGCAAAAATGTCTGATGGGACATTTGCCCCAAACAGGTTACCCTGTAGAGCAAGATAATCACAAAACTGAATTAAAAGTAACTAGGGAATTACTAAGAGGCTTTGGAAACAAAAAAGTCAGCTTGGAAAGGTGCTATAAAGGAAGGCTGGAAATTTYTTAGCAGTGGAGGGGGACCTCACAGTGGCCACAGCAGTAGTCAAACCTTGGTGCTGCCAGAAGTGGCCCCACCACCATTTCAACCTTTCCAGGTCAGGCAGGGTTTCCTCCCTGCCAGACACCATGAGCATCATTCCAGCCAGTTGACCAACAGTGCAGGTGAGAAAATGAGGGGCCCACAGCCGGGGGGTGCCCATGTGAACTACTGGGGTGCTTTCTGGCATTAGTGCATAGTAGGGAGCATCTCCACACAGAAAAAGTACCTCCACATGTCCAAGAAGAAGRGTTGGTTTTAGTTCTTAAAAAGGTCTGATTGCCTGCCCCTTTTATTATTAATTTTCCCTGCAGTATGTCGGCTGTCAAACATTTGAAGATTGTTTWCATTCCAGGAAAACAAAACCAAACAAAATCTACTGTAGGAAATATGACAATTTAGAATATTTTTCTTCTAAAAGATTCTGAAATAGACAACCATTGGTCAAGAAATCTGTGGTGCATTAGCTCATCTAAAGTTACTAAGTGTCACTGTAATTGCATGCCTAATCACACYATGGGAGCCTCTCCTCTCCACTATGTGAACTGTTTCCTCTGCTTTTAATGATTTCTTTTGTTCTTCCTTGGGTGCCTGGACAGCATTCTCCCAGTGACTTYTCATCCCTTTCTCACAAAACAGCTGTAAATGCAGATGTTCTGCAAAGCCTCCCATCTGAACCGATCTTGGGGAAGATTCTTAACTCCTGTAAATTGCCTGAGTACCACTTAAGTGTGTAAGACTTGGCTGATTCACACCATCTGGCCCTTTGAGCCACTCTGTGTTTATTTGCATAATTGAACATATTGTTTCAGGCTCATGCTGTTTAACTGTAAGATTTCCTGGCCAGAGGCTGTCATAACAGCGTACTGTACAGTCCCAAGGAAATTTAAAGAGCTATATAAATAGTGATAAAATAGCTCCATTTTCTTTTACCGTTTCCTGAGCCTACCCGCAAAGAGCAGAGCTTTCTCTACATGAGTTAGGTAAGACTCCTGGAGTCTGAGTTGGACACGTTCCTGTCAAAACTAACAGCTTAGGCTTTCTCAGAGTTAACATCTAACTTAGACTCTATAGACAAGGGTTAATACTGTAGGACCAACATTAAGGTTATTGACTTATTTTGTTATACTACAGACTTTGCTGTTATTTTTTCTATTCAGCTTGGTTAGATCATTATTTTACATTGATTTATTTATGTCTCCCTTCGCCTTATGTYTTTACTTTTTCTGAAGGGCTTCAGAAGGATTCTACTAGCCAGTACAAAATTAAAGAATGTATCCCATTACCATTACCATTAATTGATAGAGTGAAGAGCCCCTCACACAAGATCCAGATAAAAATAACACCCATTCCTTATGCAATTTTATACCAGATGAAAAAAAGGAAAAGTACCAAGAGTTCTAGATTTCTACTTGGTTTATAGTTTCTTTGCCTTCTTAAACAGGGAAGAAGCACTGTTAGCCTATGCAAAGAGAAAAAAATTAAAATGTGGGAGATCTCGTTTCTTTTTGCTGCAGACAATTTCTGCGTGGTTTATCCCTTATTTGTTCTAGGAGAAATGAAAGTACTAAGTGAATATGCCACTGTCTAATTCTCTTTTACATAGTCGCAAAAATGCCCCACTTTCTCCCTTCATCACAGCAGTCTGGGTATGAGAGTCTGGTAGGAGGAGGAAATATAGTTGGAGGAAACCTCATGCTCCTTATACTCCCTTCATATTGGATGCCCATGAGCATTCCTAGGAGGTTGTCCATGTGCAGCATTAAAACCCACAGTTCCCTCAGTTCCTTAATCATTGGATCAGAGAGGAAATATTTTGTTTGCCTTTTAAGTATGTGTGTAGAGCTACAACCCAGATGTTACTATGCATATTCCACTCAGAACAGTGCTTTGCTGTTTCAATATCTTCATAGACTTCTCATATGTTCMTTCCTAACAGAAATATTTCCTTTTTCTGTGTATAACTTGGGTTAACTCTCTGGGTGGTTTTTTTAATTGAATTTAATTTTAATTTTTAATGTTTGTTGTTCTGCTTTTTTTTTTTTTAATTTTGCTTCTATTGATTAAAAAATATTTTAAGGCACCCTGAATCCTGAATTCCTGCATTCTTTTCTCTGTAGTGTCTGTGACAACAGAAATTGTCATAGTAAAAGTCATTTCACATTACAGTGTGACTCAGACTGGAGTCAGGAGAATCAGCAAATTTTTCCTCAATCTATCTTTCTAGGAGTTTTTAAAGTACCTTTCATATCTAAGGCATAATAGAAATATAGAACATCTGAACATGAATGTCATGTGATATGAAGAGAAATAAGAATATCTATATAAATATCTATATAAATATCTATWTAGATGCTACTGCTTGCCACCTAAATTTCGCAGAAATCAGTTTAATTCTGTTAATATTTTCTAAGGTATTGTAGTAATATTTATAATACTGCAGTATTCTATAACTATAATGTTACCGTATTTAAAACTAAAGTTTTGATTTTCCAGTAATATGTACTCATATGTACATATCTATTTCAAATATTTATTTTCAGGTAATGGTAAGATAATAAAAATCAGAACAATAAAACATTATTTTAAAGTGCATTTAAAATAAAAAATAAATAAGTTTCAAAAKAAAGCTGTTCTGATTTTTTAAAAATATTACAATAATTTCATAATTTTTTTAAACAGCCCTACAAATCACCAGAGRTTAAAATGGTGATTTGGGGAAGAGGGTATGTTTGGGTTTTTTGTTTCATTCATCTTGGGGTGTTCTGTTTTGATTTGGTTGGGGATTTTTGTATTTTTGGTGATGGTGGGATTTTTTGTTGTTTTTTTTTGTTAGGGTAGCAAATCCTTTTAATCTAATATGTTTATCAAATATAGAAGACGTTAATTAAATATTTGCCTTGATTTGGTTGCATTTTTTTTTTTTTTTTGTAGCAGTTTTTTTAACCAGCATTTGTTAACCGCTTATGTAAATCCTTCTGGATACAGTCTGAGGCCAAGTTGATCCTTCTTTCGCTATGGAAAGGAGAAATTAGAATGCAGGTCCTGTAGAGCTCAGAAATACCAGTGCAGGGTCGCACAATTTGGTGCTCAAAATCCAGGAGTTGTCTTTCTTGTAGCTAGTGGGGAGGAGACAGGGAGTTCCCAAAATCTCTTGCCATTCCAAGGTCAGGCTGCTACCAARCACACTAGATATAGTGCCTAATTGGCACAACAAATAAAAAGGATATGTCCTCTTCAGCACTTTTGCTAGAATCTGGAGCACACTAAAGCAAACATTCTGGCTGTTCCCATTTGCTGGGCTTTGGTTCTTGTTGCATGGATGACTCAGAGCAGACAAACTGAATTTCATTTGGGTAAGAGAAGCCAGAAGATGCATTCCCAAATTACATCTAAAGCACTCCAGCTCCTGAGAACACTCAGTGCATGGGACCAGGCTGGAGACAGTTCAAAGCAAAGCATCCTGAAACAAATACAGCATGGACATAAGGTCCCCTACAAGATGTGGTGATTTCTGCAGATATGTTCCTAATTCTTCTAAATGAAGACAGAAACAATGAGAGATCATCCGGACCTCCCTTGTAGTTTGATAGAAAGACTTTTGGTTTACTTTATCCTCTGATTTACTTTGTTATTTAGCAATATGCAAGACAGCTGAGGAAACATTGCCAAGCATTCATATATATTCTTTCTAGATTGTTTTGTTTTGTTTTGTTTTGGGGTTGTTATTTTTTGTTGTGGTTGGTTTTTTGGGGTTTTTTTTGACACTAGGAAAATCCTGGGTGCAAGTCAAGATGTCCAGATTATATTCATAAGTCTGTAAAACTTTTTGGGGGAGTAGTTATCTTGTTTTACAGCAACAAAACTTTTCATCTATAAAACAGATTATAATACTTGGCTACCTTATAAGGATTTTGGGAATATGAATAAATAAATGTTAAGATTACTTCAATGATAGATATAGTAAGGCCACACAAAATCAAAATTTAAATTAAATGTTTGTCTTTCTTCATGTGTATTTAGGCAAACTTGAACAGGGAAATTTCTATCTGCAAAACTGTTAGAAGAAATCAGATACTTCAGATGACAAGAATTACAAAAAGAACCACTTCTGTCAGATTATTATGTAGAAAGAATAGCTAGAAGTCCAAAAAATAAGAGTTTCTATGGAATTTATGAATATGGAACTACCTTTTAAAAAAGAAGACYGTGAGTATTGCTTGGTGTTTCACATAACAGTTGCCTCTGCCTTCAAGAACAGATTTTGGGTTCTAAAATTGWAGAGCGTGGAAATATCTATGTCTGTCTTACCCTAGTACCGGAATGGTGCAGGATTTCAGGCATAGCTTCTRTTGTATCTTAATTGTCATGACTGGGACTATTCCAGCACAAGGGGCCAAACACTTCCCAGACAGGCAACTTGTGGGAGACCTCCTGGACAAGTGCAAATGCTCCAGTTATGCCAGTGAGGCAGGAAGCAGGACTGCTGAAGAAGCAGGTTAGCAGAGTTTGCACAGTGCTGTGTCAAAGGTTACACACTCTGCAGTGCTCAGAGCTTGGCTGAAGGCGGATGTGTCTACGAACCATTGCCATGTGGAGTCTTGGTCCTGCTGTGGGCCACCTTCTTGGAAGCAAGGCACAGTGGAGTCTAGAAAACAGAGGTCAAAATTTTCATGAGATCTAATCTGTGGACGCTTAATAAAAGTATCTTCATGGAAACAAAAAGAATTAACTGAACACTAGTGTTAAAAAGTCACTGATTACCTGTTGAAACACAATTGTATCTGGTATTTTTTGGGGTGTTGAGTATCTGCTCTTTTTAAAAGAATATGCATCAGTTATGTGATAATATTTCACAAGTTTTTGAAGTTTTCAACATTAAAACCTTCTTAAGAAGTTTCTTCTGGGTGGTTTTTTGTCAGTTTCTGAACGAGTCAAACTGATGGTTTTACTGTGACACCTTTGAGCAACATGCTAATAAATAAGTTTTCTGTCAACCTCTTTTTAATCCTTTAGTGACTTCAGGGTTTTTTTTGTAAGCAGTGAGTATTGTAACATGCTGGAGGCTGTGTTATGATACAACATTTATGTAAATCAGCATACACATGAAAAGATTCAAGACCAGCTCCAGATCTGGGGAAATCTGGATGTACAAGATCAGATCCTTTGGAAACCAATTACTGYTCTAAAGTCCTGTTGTTAAGAAGTCCTTACTGATGCTGGACAGAATCAAAAGCCTTCACTATTTTTGGGTGCAAGAGCCTCTTGTTTTGTAACTGTGAAGACTGAGTATTAACAGTATTTGAGATGGAAAATAGGCAGTGATACACTGCTGTCCTCGACCCTCACATTCACTCTTTTCCAAAACTGGCAAGAGGAGAGCTATCATTGATATCTAAGWTTGCCTGGACATGCAACTAGGCTGGACATGCAGCATCCAAAAAATTGTTTCCTGAAAAAGTTTCCTGCTTTGCTTTTAGTAAAGTTCATACAAATCTAACCACCATTTTATCCCAATGGATCTTGAAAATTCCACCCAGAGGTTATCCAAATCAGCATGTAATGAATTTTGGTAAAACTGAATCACAGATTTTAGCTGATATAAATAATAAATATCAGTGTGTACTGATAGCTAATTTTTAATTTGTGTCACAAAACTATCTCCTGGTTGTAAGTTCTTCTTTACAATAGAAGTAGTGTCCTGATTTACTGGTATCTGGCACACTGTGGAAATCTRCTGCTTTTGCTGAATTTGACATGCAATTACAGCATCATCATAAGCCGAACGCATAGACCGCTGGAAGACTCTAGTATTTTATTCCAATAACTGTACTATTTTTTAAGTGACAGTCTTCACAGAACCACAACTAAAACATGCTTTTGATTTAAAAAGCTGGAAAATTTACTTTCCTCATAACATGAATTAATAAAGGTATGCTGTGCTCTATCGTGACTTGTGAGACAGCTTCATTGCCTTGGAAAAAGAGAKATATTCTTGCAATAAAATCCATACATCTTTGAGTGCTAAAAATCAGTAGGTATGGAAACTACAGGTCACAATTCTGGCCTGCATATAGATTTTGGCTGCCTTGTTTTTGAACAGCAAATAGATAATACGTTAAAAGTATTTCAGTGCCAATGCTTTTTGATGATGTTAGGGCAACAGACAGCAAAGGAACGTAGTGTTCATTTAAACCTTAAAGCACTTCTCAACTCATGAAACAATGTATAAAGTCTGTTAAAATGGAGGAAGAACTGCAGTCACTTTTCAGTCAGTTTTACCGAAGAATAATTTCTAAATCGGCCGAACTAGTATGGACTGAAATATCCCCTTCATTCTCTTGCATGGTTAGAATGTGTTCATAATAGTTTCATAAAAATAAAGATAAATGTTTAGTAAGACCCAAGGGATTAGTTTTTTAATTGTTGAATAAGAGTAAAATAATGTGAAAAAGAATAGAATTTGGGTCTTGCACTTTCTTTATATCATGATGTTATTGAAAAGGAATGAAGAATTTCTATTTTCTTGGAGGAGCCTTGTATTTTACTAAACACTTTTACCAGATGCATTATCAAAATTAAAAAATTAGACACACCAGGCACACTTAATATAATTCTGTAATATTTAATCTTGTCATGTAATACTGCTAAACGATTTAGGGCTGAWATTTCATCAGATCTTTAAGAGGATTATCTAAGTGTTGGTTGAGAGATTAATAAGGGTTCCTTCTCCACCATTTTCATGCCCAGAAAAAATGTTGGAGGTGTTAATGATTCACTAGGTGTCACTCTTATCTCTATGAAACTGCCAATAGAAGATGATTCCAGCATGGCAGGAGACAACATTCCCTTCTGGAAATGCTATCTCAGCTGGAATATAAAGCCATATCCCTGGTAACTTGTAGTCATTGAGAAGTCCACAGCCTTTTTCACACGAGCAGGGCCATTGCTAATCACAGCAAATTGCAAGTTGTCATCATTGTATTCTTGCTTGTTTAAATATTTTTTTGAATTTAAATTCAAATACGACTCACATTTCTATCTAAAACCAGTATTGGCAAATATATTCAGCTGCATTATTCTTTACCTAAAGGCACCATTTTTAGTGGTTAAAATCTTATATCAAGAGAGACTTTAATAAAGTCTTTTCATTTAATAAAGAATTAAAATATGTAATCCTTTGAAAAAGAGAGATGGTAGGCAATAAATATTGTATAGGAGAATGCAAGCACAAGACGTRTGTCCCAGAATCTGGCTACGGTTGGAATTGTGAAATTATGGTGTGGTACTTCTTACATCTCAAAATTCCCACAGTAGGAGGCGGTCTTTATTTAACCAGTAGGTCCGTTCCAAGGAACCTCATTTACCACTGAGGAGACCCAGCTCAGCATTCCACCTTTCAAAGCAAAAGTTTATTTGGTCTCACTGTGTTCTGCCAGAGCTCTTCCTCTTTGCATGGATCCACAGAGAATAAATATTTCCCTAGCTTAGTTTTCAGAACCATTTTAAGGCAGGTAAAGAAATGTGTGCTCCAGTCTCTAATATCCCTCTGAACGTTAAGCAAGACTGAGAAACACCTGTCCAGAAATGCATTCACCTGTTGGTTAAGAAATACCAGGCCTGGGCTTCAGTGTCCACATGTGGGGTTAACATTTTATAGCTATGAATGTCTTTAAGGACTGATCAACTCTGCTCCTATTCTGTGAATTCAGCCTCTTGTTTATTTGGCCAATATTAGAAGGACTACAAAATTAAATATTTATCACTGTAATTTTCAAGAAAATAAAAGTCCAAAGGAAACACTATTTATGGTGCATTTATCTCACTGTGTATGTTTTTTTAAAACAAGATAAAGACAGGTTAGGCTTGACATTGAGGTTGTTTAGTCTATTGTTCACGAGGTTTCAGACAAATCATCCAGATTTATATTTGTACCTTTTTGAATTGTGACATGCACTGGAAGATTTTTGGACTGAGAAAAGAGATTTCTATTAGGTTTTTACAGTTTTAACTTAGTACTTTTTCAGATCATGTATCCTGTTCCATTCATGCAATAGGAAA
This sequence comes from Parotia lawesii, assembly GCA_003713295.1. Taxonomy (NCBI): domain Eukaryota; kingdom Metazoa; phylum Chordata; class Aves; order Passeriformes; family Paradisaeidae; genus Parotia; species Parotia lawesii. Next base: position 2,743,356 of record RAHM01000075.1, read on the forward strand.
CAGATTTGTGGAAGAAAATAGTCTACATAATAATCAAGGTAAGACAGTACTGCAGAAAAACAGATTTTATTTGTAGAAATCTTCAAAATGTCTGCATTACTGATTCTGTTGAGATAGTATCCACAGAACCATACAAAGATTTATGTTTCTGATTCCTGTTTGCTGCAATTGCTTAGAAAGACATAAATATTCTCCTCAAATGCTTTAAATCTAAAACAGTTTAAGCAGAGAAAGGGACAGATAAGTAAAGGTTCAGAATGATAAAGTCTATATGTCAGTTTAATTCTGGCTCCTCTTATTTATTCTTTTAGTACAGGCCTACATGTCAACAAATAAAAATGTAAAGATCGAGTTATTTTGCTGCTGAAATAAATATGAACATTATCATGGGGATATTCTGTTCATCCTTTTTCTTTCATATTGTTTAATGTCACTCCACTGTTCTCTTATCACAAAAAATACTTCCAGATGTCCAAAATTTTCTCTAGAAACAAGTATCTCAGCAATAAGCCAGGAAAAAATTGCAGCTGTTTTTATGTATCCACTTGTTAGAATGGATGTAGAAAAAAGTTTTTWACCAGTTTTGTAATAAATGGTTAAAGAGATAGGAAGGGAGGCTAAATCTCAGTAGATGTGCAAGAAAAAGGAGGTAGGAAAGCTTTATTGCTATGGTTCTCTGAAAACCCAAAACCTTGGATTTGGGGATATACAAAGGTGTCACTGAGATATATGCTAAGGAATGAGGTCCTGCTAGAGGGTCTGCATTTAAAAATAGGGTGATATGGGGCAGCTGATGATCCTGCCCCAGTTTGAGCTAAATCACAAGAGTCTGATCCCCTCTAGAGATCTACTTCTATAACAAAGTTGAGAATGTCATTATGAAGGTTTTGTTCAGCTGCAGCTGCTAATATGGCTGCTAATTTAAAGAGATCACCAGTAAATTCTAAGCTAAATATCTCTGTAATGCATTGCAGGTTGGCTAGGTACTTGTTTCTGAAACATGGAATGTAAAGAAATCCAGATTTGTTTAAATAAGCTTGAGTTTTTGAAAATCTATTGCAAACTTAGTGTAGAATAACTTTTTAAAAAGTTCAGTTAGTTTGATATTTTTCTATAAGATTTTGGAATCAGGAAAAATGGCAACAATTATATGCCCAGTTGGTTCCTTCTTCATAGTGAACATTTACAACTTTACAAGGGGATTCTGCGTAATTACTTCAGTCATTATTTTGATCCTAGAAAGAAAATTATGTACTAATACCATTCAGAAGATCAAAGTTATATTTTGCAACAAATATTTTAAAAATTATAAGATGTATTAAGGAGTTGCAACATATCATTTAATTTCAGGGCATATCTTTTTCCTCCTTAGAAGAAATAGTTTCAAAAATGATTGAGAAGCTAATTTGAAACCCCTCAAAACAACCATCAGAGAACTGAACACTTAGATTCATAAATGTAGGCCATTTTTTCGAGTGATCTATAATCAGTAACTTTGAAATCTTGCCCAGGACCTTTTACTGAGTGAACTTTGTCCTCTGATCAATACTTCTGTACATACTCTTTTTTAAATTCAGGAAGAATAATTGAATAACTTTGAAATAAACAGAGTTTATTTCTCTTTCACACACATTTTTCTTTCTCTAGCAAAACTTTTCTATTTTACCAAGCTATTTAAACTTTTGTGTACTTAAATGATGCATAAATTTTAGGAATTTGTACAGACATCTTGTTCTGTGTCTGCTAATAGTAAACTCATGAAATAGCCATGGCTTGATGCCATGACAGAGTATCATTTACAAAACAGGTATGTTCATTTTGATATGCGATTCATTAAAATTTCCTAAATCATAGAATGGTTTGGGTTGGAAGGGACCTTAACCATCATCTAGTTCCCACCCCCTCCGCCATGGGCAGGAACACCTTCCACTAGACCAGGCTGTTCAGACCCCCATCCARCCTGGCCTTGAACATTTCCAGGGATGAAGCAGCCACACATTCTCTGCACAGCCTGCTCCAGTGCCTCACTAAAGAATTTGCCATGAATCCATGCTGTATGTTCTGATAGAAAATTGGGAAAAATATAACGCTATGAACATAGATAACACAAATGGGAAATTGAAATGTAGACCCTTTACGTAGCTGTAGAACAAAGGCTTAAGACAAGTGTCTACTACATTTCTTCACTGGTGTGAGGATGTTTGTACCTTTAGAGAATAAGCACAAGGACATTCCTCATCAGAGCAGGACATAGAGCATTTCATCAAAATCTAATCAGTGGTATCACATTCCAGGTTTGGCAGGAATTTGAATTGCTCAGATTTTCTCAGATTTGGCTGAGGATACCCTGCCCATAATTTTGTTTTAAGACTTAATGTTTTCTTGCTTAAATATATSCTCTGGTTTTATCATTTAAATGAGACAAATCCAACACCCATCTGAATCTAGTCCTTCTTGCTGCAGTAGTGTAGCTTCAGTGCATCATCTACTATTGAATAGTTATTGGTATTTGGGATAGGAAGCTGCTGTCCTCGGTGTTCCTCTACAATCAGTGGAGACAGACAAGTCAAAGTCGGACATTTTCCTCTTGGAAGATCCTTCTTTAACAGCCATAGAGAGAGGAAGAGATTTAAACCAGCAGGGAGACGAAAGGCAGTTACTGATGCTGGCGATGTGATCGCTCACATGCTAAATGGTTTGACTACTTGAGAACTCAATCACAGCTTTGGCTTTGGAATACCAATAAACAAGTGATACCTACCAAAGGAGTGGTTGATGACTTTAGCTCCATGATTTGCTTATAGATAACGCTTTCAGTTTAGTAGCATTTAAACTCTTTATAAATAAACTTGTACATCTTTTATACTGCTCATTTATTGTGTTTATTTATAATTGAGAGTCTGTTGGTTGCTTAGAGAATATCTACAGCACAGTTTTCCTCCAACACTTGAAAAACTGTGCAATGTGTTAGCTCAATATTCATATGTGCCAAACACTTTTGTTCACTTAGGAATAACTGTTGTGTTTTGAACTTCACTTTCATTGTCCCTTGTGACAGAAAGCTTGGTGGCAGAAAAAACACTTCAGTGTAACATAACCACAGCATTAATTTAAAATGTCATTTCAATACTGTCAGAAACATTTTCACTGTTTGCCCATCTTGATTGAAGATTCAATACTCTTTATTCTTATGAAAAATATGCAGGTTTCTATGTGCTTCTTGACTACTTGAACAACTTTGTTGTGCAGTTTTTGTTTTGACAAAATCTTTGTGCTGTGACTCACCAGTGTCTCAAACAACTCATTCCTTGTGGTCTGATACACTAGTGCTTTTTTTCTATCAGAGAGAGAACAGTACACTGTATAGCTTTGCATGGCAGTAAACCTTTAATACTTGAACCTGTTTCTTTGTCCTTCTTGATTTACAATGCAGAGCACAGTTTGAATTTAATAGAAGAAAAGCTGTTGGGTTTTTGTTTTCAGAATCACTAGCTATGCCAAGAATAGCTTGATGCCATTTTCAGTCATTTTTCATTCTTTCTGCCTTGCATAGAATGCACCTCTGTTTTCTCATTAACAGAGTGAAGGAAAAAGTATGCCGCTGAGATACATAATTGCTACAAATTTAAAATATAGTTCATATATATTTTCATGCAAAAAATTTATATTTTATTAAAATATAAATACTGATGCAAGTCCTTAGCTTCCATTTTGCAAGTGAAGTAAGTGTTAGTTTAAGAGGAATTTCCTCCAGCATGTCCTGGACTCCGCTAGTTTAAATAAGTTGGTTAAYGATAAACTACATTCCTGCCACCTTTGCTCCTACTGCTGGTGTGGCCAACAATTTGTTTCTTTCTCAAATACAACTAGCTAAAAGTTTCTGCTTTACCTTACTTTCTGCTAAAATATTTACTGTGAAAAGAATCATGCAGACAACATGTAATTGCAGTGGTAGGTACTGCATTGCAATAAGACAAGCTCATAGTGATCTGAAAAGGATTATGGTGTGGGTAAGGAGGTAGCGTAATCTTTTCAAGAGACAAGCTAACATTAGTAATGTTTGTTTCATTAGAATAATCTTTTGCAAAGAAATTTCACTGGATATTGAAAGCCTTATTATTGCAAAAGTGGGGGATTTCAAATTTTATGTTTTGTTTCTGCTTTATTGTTTTCTCAGAGTAGTTAGCTCTCTTCCTAAGAGACTGGACTGTATGTGACTTTGAAAATTCGGCCCAGGACTACAGAAGTGCAGAACAGATTCATGAGATTGGACTTGGAGCAGAAGGCTGAATTTTCTGTGTGAAAATTTGTCTGTATCAGATTTACATAGAAAAAAGGTAAGATTTACTTCAGTCTAGACTGTGATGGATGGTATAAGTGTTTTATTTGTTAGCTAAAAGCCTATATCCTGAATAGAGTACACAAGTATTTAAAGCACAGACACTGACAGCAGAGCAGAAGTCAGCCCATTTGCCTTGCCTGAATGAGGCAGAAAACATGAAACAAGCCTGGCAGGAAGAGAAAGACAGAAAAACCAGAGACTTAAATCTTGAGAGGAAAGAAGGAAATATTGTAAAGGAACCAGAATGAACTGCATACAATTTGATTCGGATGAAAACCGCTGGAAAGTCAATGGCTTGGAAAGCAAGACCGAGGGAAAGCAGGACTTCTGAAAATGGCATTAGTTTCAGTTCTTTAGAACACTCACTTTTAAAAACAAAATTTGAAGTTTCAGCTCAAAGCTTTGGCTGATTTGAAGTCCCATCTTGAATGCACTTGACAATACCTATCCAGCACTTGAATGATTCAGCACAAGGTTTATTCTGGTTATCAGCCCAGAAAGCATAGAGAAATGTGTGAATAATGATTTCAAGGCTCCATTACATTGGAGTAATAATTTTATAAAGAGTTATAAAATATTAAATTTGGGAGAAAATAGAGCAAAATCAAAAGGTTTATTTACTCTATTATACATTATATCACATTTCAAATAAGGAAAACTGAAATCTACTCATTCTTTTTTCATTTTATAATGCTGTAAGATTATGCATTTTCATTGGGATAGAATGCTTGCATCCTGAAGCGAGAATTTTTTTGCATGACACAGGTCTTTACTAAGTTACTGCTTAGAGAATGGATATTTTATATAAGATTGGTACAGACAGACAGACATGAAGCAGGTTTAGCAGAGAATCATAACCCGGAGAGGCTTCATCCTCACACAGGGGGCAGATACCACAGAGAAGCAGAATGGCAGCATCTTCTCACTGCAAGTGGCAGCACCCCTTGATTCCCGTGGGAACACAAGTGCATATTAACTCTGATTTGAAAGAGGAAATGACAGCGTGGTATCCCACTTTTAAGGGTTTGCAAGGCCCTAAAACGGGTGGTAGTGCACAGACAAACACCCATGGAACGAAGTAGAACAGGAGAAACAAAATAGAAGAAAGAAAATGTTAGCCTTTTTTTGAGTTTTAAAAATGAAAAATACAAAACAAAACAAAAAAAACCAACCAAACAAAAACCCCTGAATCTTAAACTAGGGCTATATTTTCTTCCTACCTATTTTATTAGGCACAAATAACAGTTGACTCATCTGTCTTCAGATACTACCTTTCATTACAACTATGTTTCTTTATTGGCCATTATTTATCGCTTTCACATCCAAAATTCTTATTTTTATTTTTCCAAATAAATAAATAAATTAATAGATTGTAATAATTGCAGTGGTGAAGTGTTCTAAATTCTCAAAGATACTCTGTGTTTAAACAACTCCTAATTTGTGAATAGGTGAGTGAAGAGTAAACAAAGGAGATAGGATTCTCATTGAATACTTTGATTTCATATTCCAAAGGAGTGTTATCATTTATCTGTGCTACCTTTTATCTGTTTAGCTATATTATCATGTACTGCCATCACAGCAGAGTCTGTTATAATTTTTAGTAGGATATAGCAAAATTTATTATTCCCGCTGTGAATGAAATCTTATTGTTTGTTTTTATTCAAAGTTTGAAAAAAAAGCTGAAGTACTAATTTCTTTAGAAGCCTTTGAAAAATCATGATGACATTTATATTGGTATTCTTAACAAAAACCACTTTGATTTCCGTATTGCTGTATTTCAGTTTGTTGAGCAGACACAAAAAATATTTGGCTTAAGACAACTTAACAGTAAGTTTTCTTTTTTGTACTCTGATTTATTGCCTGAGAGAAACTTTATACATTTGGGAAATATTATAATGCTGAGCTGACCCCAAATGATATATAAATATCTCTTTGCTTTTGCAATTTCATGGCACTGTCTACTTCAGTGTCTGTTTAAGTAAATGAAATGTTCTCCCTGCATTTAATAGGGTCTCAACCAGGTCTGACCTTAAAGAAATAGGAATTGCTGACACAAACACGTTCAAGTAATTTTCAGTGCTGAGTGTTCTAAGAAAACTGTGCTTTTGGATTTTTTAAATTGAACTTGAAGAGGGAAAAACAATCCCCACAACAAAAACCTGTGGAAAAAAAACTGATTTTGAGTAGGGTATGTAATGTTTTTTAGCAAATCAAAGTAAGCTAAATATAAACATTTTGTGAATATAAACACTTTGCGTTTATCAATATAATGACTGTCTATAATGATTTAAGGTCTTACTGTTTTTTAATACCTTCTCTGAGAGCGAGCCTTACAGAAGAGTTTCTTCTTGATGAAAATATGTGGTACAGCGAACTTAGCAAGTAAATTACTTTTGACATTTTTATTTTTGGAAGTCTGACATTACCTGTTGCTGCATTTCTGTAGGACTACTATGTTTATGCTAAGAATCTCTGCAAAACCACTTTTCTCTTTCTTTCTTTCTTTCTTTTCATTATGGCAGTTCTTTTTTGATTTCTCTCTTTTAATTTTCCTCCAAGTAGACCCTCATTCTAGGGACATACACATGCTCACAACCTTGTGTGGGCAATTTCACTGATGTCAGTAGGAATACTTATATATTGAGATTAAATGAAAGTATTTATAAAATCATGTATGAGAGATGACTTTCACTGATGTCATTCACAGGCAGAAGTTTTAATAGACTAACCAATGATAACTGAAGACTAAGGAAATAATGGTCCATCTGGATATCTACAAAAACAGCTGAAGTAAAGAGCTACTCTTACTACTACTGAGAAAATCTTGGTTTCAGTAAAGCTTTTGCTGGAAGCACATGTTGTGAGCAGAGGAGACAAAGTTCTTAGTGATTGAAAGCCAGAGGCAACACCTCAGTGCTTGCTTTTGCTGAGAAGCTCTTCTGGAAATTTTCTGTCAGAATTATGATTTAAATAACTTGTCAGAACCAAGTGAGACCTATAATTAAATAGATTTGGTTTCTTTTCCTGTAGATCCAGATCAGTTTTCATTTTCCAGCAATGCTTTAGCAATCTTAGCATTACCTGTTAGCATACAGTCTCTATCAACACATTCATAGATGGCAAGAGGCAATTAGTATCATCTTAAATGTTGTTTTTAGAATCTGTTGCCTCTGCACAGAATGCTTGGCCTACAAAAAGTAGTCACAGTGGACTCCAGTATAAAGTCAGGCACAATTATTCAAACTATGCAGCCACGCATTCTCCTATACAGCATGAAATGACAAGGGCAAGTATCAAAACTTCTAGAAAGCAGAAAAAGTAATAATCTAATGTAATCTTAGAAGCACAGGAATTTCGGATTCCCTGTGAGGATATGGAGTATGTTTTCATTCTTTTTATTGTTGATGTGTTTTATTTTTGTTTCATTTTTCCTTTCTCTTCTGGTTCTGATTTCTCTCACCATGTTTGGTATGCACATCTGTGCTTCTAGACTTGGACACCAGTCAGCGATCAGCGGGTGACACTGTCCCAAACAGTGCTATGCTCTGCAGCCATGATCTGTTATTACTTACTTTTCCCATTTTGGGCCTCACTTGAGCAAATCTGAGTGTGAGGTCCTGAGATCTGGTTAACAGTGGGATTTATGGGATTGAATTAAAATGACATTGTAATTAAAAAAAAAAAAAGCCAAAACAAAAACAAAACCAAAAAAAGAACACAAAACCCCACCACAGTTGACAATGAGCCCATGAGAAGCAAACCCAAAAAATTGTATTTTTGAATCTCTGCCAAACAAAATATTTCAAAGTTCCCATTAATAGAAGAAAGAAACAATTGGTGCTTTTCTTCCCTTTTCTCTCCCTCCGTTTTTTTTTTGAAAGAGAAGTTCACAGATGCCTGTGAGCATTTATTCCTATTTTCTCCCTTATACCACTGTGATGTGCAATATTCTCCTGAGCCTTGATGCATTAGAATTAGGACTAGAAGGAGATGGTTTCATCACATAATTTCATGCATCTTGTTTCTCTGTTTCTTCTGTATCTATGAGCTGTCTGTATAACTGGTGGGGGGAAAAGAGCTCCTTGAGAGGATATTTCAGTTCAGAAACCCAGCAGAATGCCCTGAATTTCTCTTTGGAGAACTCTGTCTATCCATTGGCTATTTTTGGAGCATAAGAAAACTAGACTATTTATCATACTGCCTTATATTAAATACATGATGTGAAAAATATAGTCTATATAGAGTACAGATAGTAGAATAGGTATTATTATATATTTTAATTATTCTATAATGAAATCACTCCCCAGATCATGAGATCCCACATTTGAAGACTTAGAACACATGCCTCAGAGCTGCTTTCTTACCTGGGATGACTAAGCCAAACTTCCTAACAGTTGAAAACCTAAAGTTCAGTACTGCTATAAAGATTGCTTCTTTCTAGCCTCAAACTAACCTGTTTATTCAACAAATAGCAGTGGAAGTTTTCCACCATGACTGCTCTTTCCAATAAATATTTCAGGGTTCTGAAGTGATTCACAAGCTTTAGACCATTCCATGCTTACATTTGATACATACTATGTAGTGTTTGTTACATCTATCTTCTATTTGGATGGCCACTAAGAGATCTAGAACTTGATGCCTCTGGACAACTGGTAAAAAGAGCTACATACAGTAGGAGATAACATAAGATCACAAAATATTTGCATTTTGAAAACCATTCTACCAGCTGGCATCAAAAAATTTTACATGAAAATAACATATTTTTTGTAGAAAACCTCCCCATATCTGTTCAACTGACTTGCAGGTTTGACAATTAATTTCTTTTAAGAGAACACAAATATATTTCACAACATCCTTTAGAAAATATTAAGATCTATAATGTTTGAAGCACAGGTGATCTAGAGGCCAACATCTCCCAATATTGACAGGTCAAATGTGGCCTTTGTTTCATAAGATTAACTCCCACAAATGCATGATAAACTTCACTACCGACAGGGAGCAGTTCCATCAAATCTCTCTTTTTTTGTGGTTGCTTAGGCTATTTTATAAACTCTGCCCTGAGTAAAAGCTGGCAAAGCCAGTGTAAGCTGGGGTTCCACAGATTACTGAATCTTTTCACCTTGCTGGGTTTGTATTTTTTCACTCATCAGAGATGTGTAGTGGGAGTCTGCAATAGCAACAAAATTAGGAAGAATTTAGGGTCACACAAAACTGGTTTGATAGCTGAGAAGCATAAATAAGAAGCCAGGAAAATTACAGATCATGAGGAAAGTAAAAAAAGGTTCTTGGAAAGAGGCCTGTAGCTGTTCAGCATGGAATGTACACATCTTTGTAATTGTGTTTAATTACCGTATTCTTACGAGTGTTCATATTAGCAGGGAGAGCAGAACTGAATTTGAAAGGCATTTGGACATGGAAACCAATGCAACTGAAAGCCAGAACACAGGCTGCAAACCTACAGGATTGGGGCCTATTGTATAAATAGTTTAAGAGAAGGCATTTGTTCCTTCATCCAACAAAATAGTGATGTGCACGCTTAACCATGAATGCTTTTGACCACATTCATACCTCAGTGTCTCACTCAGATCAGGGGAAGTAAAAGTTGAGGATCATATGTTTAAAGGCTTTTCGCATGTTTACATGCTTTTCCAAGTCAGAGTCAAATATTATGAGTGTTCTAGACAAAATCTGGGACTCTTCAGCTCTAATGTTTAATTTAGCAACGTGTAGTGCCACTGAAGGCAGACCTAAACACAAACTGAATTACTCCTTTGGCTGGTACTCCTTCCATGGAAGAGGTAAGAGAGCAAGAAAGAAAGAAAAAAAGAAAGAAGTGAAGGAAAAACCAAAAAAAAATTAAGAGGTGTGTGGTTTTTGTGGTACTTGGCAATATCTGATTTCGRGGACTCTGATTATAAGTTCTAAAAAGGAAAGGAGTCCAGCTCCCAAATATAACAGTTTGACAAGCCCTTTATATGCAACACTCACATGACACCATGATAGGCGACAGATTGAGGGAGGTTTCCTGTGGCAAGGCCCAAGATGGACAGCAAAAACATTTCGATAAGTACCCTTGTTCTTCCTTACCTTTGTCCCTCAGAGTTATTAATCCCCTCCATTTTGTTCTTTCTGAACACAATAAAAAAGTAGACATTTCAAGCATGCAAGGGAAGGCAAAAACTTTTTATCAAGATATTTTGTATATATAACAGCCTCTGTTGATGTCGTGCTAGGGACATCATGGAGTAAATCTGTATCAGAAGAGAAGAGAATGGAGGTGACGTTTCTTAGTTGAAATGATACTTATTTTTCTTGTTGTCGCCTAAGAACAGGGGAATATACTTTTGTAAGACACGCTTTTCTACAAACATGTCCAGCTGACATGGGATACATATTTTTTCACTTTACCTGTTCCTAATAGAAAACTATCTTCAAAGAGAAGTCCATTAAGTTGTCAAGGTATAAGTATTCAATTAGAGTTGTGGGCAGGGCATTTGTTTTCTTTAAATCTCTCTGTGATTCTCAGTTTAAAGAGACTTTATTAGGTACATGCTACATCATTTCAGTTTCTCATCTGTGAAAGAATTCAGACACAGCATTTAAAATTAAAGTAGTAAATCTTTTTCTTTGCCCAGTGAATAGTAGCTTCACTGGAATAGAGAGGGTTTTTTACACCAGTAATAGTTTTGGAAGAAAAGGGGAGGAGAGAATGGAAAAAGAGAAGGAATGGTGGTAGGAGGCATAGCTGTATGTGGGTTCACGTCAATATCAACACCCTGAGAGGAAGGAAAGGGTAGTACATTGGTGCTGCATCACAGACAGCATTCTTCAAAACAGCTATGAAGAAGCTTTCTCACTTATGATAGAATAAAATTAAAGCAAAAACTGGTATTAGAAGCAGGTCTGTTCCTGCAAATAACTTTGCCACCAAACATGTGCCTTCATCAGAAATAGGTGGTCCTGAGTACTCTGGAGTTCCTTCAGCAAAAGCCTTAGTCATGTGCTTTGTTTTTATGCACCTCTTGCCAAAATATCAATTACCCAAACCGTAAACATGTGCTTCAAGTGCTTTACTGGGCAAGAGCCAGACTACTCTGTATCTTTCAGAATTGAGCCCTGAGTGCCTACAACTTTGAGATTTTCCTGTGCTATGAATTACCATGTTACCACGAACGAGCCACAGGTAGTAATGAACAATACATGCTGTGTTCATGGTAAGCTGTTAAACTGACAGAGAAACAAGACAAAGGGTTTGTAACTCAACACCAAAAGTTAATATTAAAATGATCAAAAAAAAATCATAGATTGAAACATGAAATTTATCCTTGTTATAAAATGCGTCATACTGGGATTGACCAGTTGGTTGTGAGTAGATGATGCTTTGTAGTATGACATACAAGGTTACAGCTGAGAACATTATAGACATTAGTGGAAGAACTAAGGATCAAGCTAAGAAAGAAACAGACAGAAGTTTTTGCTTAAAATCTTGGGGACAGAGTGAATACCACATTTTTCTCTCTGCCATATTCCAATTTCACCTTGATTGTCATAATTTTTAAAAACTACACTAGCAGAGGTTTGTATGAGTTTATTTTCCATTTCCCTTAAGATGCAGATTGTTTGGAATGACTAGTTTGCTTCTGTTCCCTTCTTTTAAGTAGTCCCTTGCCTGCTCTTTGTCAATACTTACTTTGGCAAAGCCTTCTTGATACTTGTTAGGTTCAGATCTCAAACAGCAATATTTCACCATGTTTTGAACTCTACAGATATAAAATTATTCAGTAGTACATTTAGCATTTCTTTAAAATATGTCTTAATATGTCAGTGTCTTAAACTGGAAATAATTCACACAAGAATGACATTATTTCCCACTGCGCTCATTGGATTGTCGTTTTTATCTTTCTAACCATGGCACATTCTTTCTTAGTATGATTTTTATGCAAATCACAAGTACATTTATTCTATTTTTGGTTGCTCTTCTGTGTGTCACTGAACATTGAGAAGTAATTTGCTACTTGAAGTTACATCTAAAGTTATATTTTAAAACATGCAGGGCTTAAATGATGGAATTCTCATTATTATTTCAAATCAGTATACTGCTCATACATATGCGTGACTTTAAGCTCCTGTTGATTCTAATTTAAAGACAGCAGAGTTTTGTCCTCGAGTAACAGATGCTCTCACCCTAGTAGAGAGACCTTATTTATCTGTTTTGTTTATGCATTGCTTTGAAAGTAAAAATAAGGGAAACAGCACAATTAAGGCAGCATCTCAAACACTTGCTAAGTCTGGGACAGCTCATTCAAGGTCTGTTTTTAAACTGCTGCTAACTTAGTTATGGTTCTATCTGATATCAGACTAGCACCATGTCCCACTCAACTACCAATTAAACGTAGTTTTGTTTTTGCAATTAAAACTGTTCGGAATAGATACTGAAAGGTCTTTAGTGCTCTTGACCTCACCGCTGGCATATGTTCGCCTACCAAACTGAGGTTAAAACACCTGACTCTCTGACATTGTGCTGGATAACTCAAGGCCTGAGACTGCATTAAATGCTTACATAGGTTACTGCTCTAGTGCTCTAGGCCCAAGGCTGAGCTTATAATTTGTGTTTCATGATCCAGCTGCTGCGCTCAAAACACCAGTCTCACGTTCAGCTCAACATGCAGGACAACTTGGCTTCTGGAGATTGTTCATCAGAGGGATTATGGAAAGAAGCTTTCTTTCCTTCTAGGACTCAAACACACATAGGCACCACTGATGCTGGGACAGGTGTCACTGCCTTGAGGAGTAGGTTGGGGAAGAAGTAGGCTCTTTGCAATCCTTTTCCCTACTACTAAAACTTGCCTCTGTACAAGTGTGCCTAGGATAAAAGACCTATTTCAGGTTTATCACTCCCCTGAAAACACACACATGAATTTTAGAGACCTAAATAATTAAGGAAAAAAAATTTACTACCGTGTTCATTGTCAACACTGTGATATCTATGCATGATTGGACATGCACTGTATGTATGAAATTTCCATTACTTGTCTGATATTCTTCCTATATCACTGATGATAATAATAAAGTTCTACTTTCTTTTAAATCTACATGAGTCAGCTCACATAGAGTTAAAAGAATAATCTCAGAAGATAACCCATGACCAAAAATCTAGTTTTCTACTTTGCCAAAAGTTACAGACTTCTGGTTTTTGTGGGTTTTTTTCCTAAATGTTTATAAACTGAACTTTACACAGTGCATACTATGGTGGCACCAGTTTATGGAAAATTCCACTCTGTTTGCACTCTTGCAAATTTGCCAGGTTGTGGCAAGCTTCTACCACAAACATGACTCAGATGTATGGGACTCTCTCAACCCCAGATAGTCTAGCATTCATCCTCACATCAAGCATTTGTCCTTTATATTTATTTATCAAAAAAAGAAGGCTTTTAGACATTTAACCTAAAACAGAATATATAAAGATTTTGTTTTAACTTTATCAGGATCAGTTATTTGTATCTGAAGAGAGAATTTAGGCAACGTATTAGAAGCAATATAAAGTAGAAATCTGATGATCCAGTCGCTCATTTTTGCAGCTACTAAAAACCCTGAGTATTTAGGTACTTCCACAAGGCAATTATGTACTATGTTGCTTAGCATTGCACTGCCTAATTTAGAAGCATACCCTCTGAGACTGGAATAATGTCAACTCTCAAATCTCAGTGGTAAATCTCAACTCTCCCCCTAAGCTGGGGAAGCACGCGGGACTTCTCAGAGGGTCACAACAGTCAGTGTGTCAGATTGAGAGCTACCAAACTTGGCCAAGAGGAAATGCTGAACATAAAGGTGACTTTTAAATCCTACCATTACTGGATGCCTAACTACTTTAGATGGCAATAAGACAAATATGTAATTGAATTTCACAGATCAAACACCTTTTAACTCATCAAGACCTGTAATTATTTCCATCCAATACAGTTTAGTGTGAAATGCATTTGAAATCCTTGAAAGGTGGATGCCCTTCCTACAGACAAGTGCTTGAGTCACTGGAATACAGAGTTTTGACTCCTTGCTTGTTCAATAGCCCTGCAAACTTCTGAACTGTCTTCGTCAGAATAAGCAGTGAATTATATACCTTAGTCCTCCCCAATACATTTTATGCAGGCAATTAGGATGATAGTACAGGAACTGGGAGCTGGGTTTTAAATCTTTTCAGGCTAATTAATGCTTCTGACTTTCTGGGAGAGCACTCATACAGCTGCTGAACCCGTCTTCAGGACACCATACCAAAAAATGACCATCCCATCCTCCTCCTCATGTCTTTCTTCTGCTTCTTACTCTCCTCCTGCTAGTTCAATTGTTCATCTGAAAGTTCTCTTTAATGGTCCRTCTTAAACACAGGAATCAGATTTTGAGGATTAGCTTTATTCTAAAATGGACAATTTCCCTGGTCCATTTTACTGTATGATCATGCAAGGAGTCACACTGGCGCAATTGAGGATCCTGGGCTGCAGCAAATGGGAGCATGGCCACGAGGTTCAGGGAGGTGATGCCRCCCCTTGACTCCATGATAGTGAGACCCACTGAAATATTGCATCCAGCTCTGGGAACCCACCACAAGGAAAACATGAACCTGTTGGATTGGATCCAGAGGAGGGCCACAAAAATGATCACAGGAACGTAACACCTGTCCTATGAGGAAAGGCTGGAAGAGCTGGAGTTGTTCAGCCTGAAGGAAAGAAGGCTCTGAGGAGACCTTATTGTGGCCTTTCAATACTTAAAGGAAACCTGAAAGAAAGATGGGGACAGGCTTTTTGGTGGGGCCTGATAGAACAAGGAGTAAGTGTTAAGGTTTAATGTAAAAGAGCATAAGTTCAGACTAGATACAAGGAAGAAATTTTTTATAGTGGGGATGATGAAACATTGGCATAGGTTGCCTTGAGAAGCGGTTGATGCCCCATCCCTGGAAACATTCAAGATCAGGTTGGATTGGGTTCTGAGCAACCTGATGTTGTTGAAGACGTCCCTCCTCCTTGCAGGGTCATCATAGAGGACCTTTAAATTTCCCTTTCAAACGAAACTATCTTATAATTCTACAATTCTGTGAAAAATGAGGGAGAGGATGTAATTAAAAAATTGCTCTGGGCAGGAGGAAGTAGGAATTTCTTTAAAAATTCTCTTCAGGTAAAGGATTTGCAAAGTGGAAATACATCTGAGAAGGTAAAGCAGATTCTTCAAAAAAAGTACATACACAATGATATCTACAATGAGATGTTGCCTTATGCTATCAGGAATCCTCCTTTATACTGTAGAAGTCATACAACAATTCCTCAGTGCGACTTTGTTCAGCAGGAAATCTGGTGGCAGTTGTACACATCGTGCTGCTTACTTACTGTCTGACTTTGTCTCTGTCATCAGTTCTCCATCGTCATTTCACACCATCTTGAAGATTTTCCCCTTTCAGCTTCTGACAGATTTTCTTATTACTTCATCTCAACTACCCCTGTCCAGTCCATTACAGAACTGAGTTCATTAACTCAGATAATAATTTCTCTTTCCTCTTCAGGATAGGTTCTAAAGCTCTCCTTTGCAGCTTATATCTTGACGCTTTAAAATGCCAGGGGTTAATTATAAAGAAAACCATTGCTAACGCTTTTATGCTCTTATTTCTAGCAAATAAAAAAAAAAGCCCCAAACCCATTCTATATCTAGTTTTTATCCTAATTTTGTACCTTAGCACAGTGTATATGAAGAAAACTCAGTAATTTTAGACTATTCAGCACATAAATAATGGACAAAGAGTGGTTAACTTTTCTAATTTACTCTGCACTCAGAGACCTGTCAGGCAAGACTTCATAAGCAAATCAGAAGTGAAATGGAATAAGCACCTGGATATAGCAATCTTTTGGCAGAATTGGTTTGAATTTTAAAAGCCTTCTTCTTCTTTTTATGTTTAGTACACAGAGGCAAATTAGAGGCTGCCTTTTACATCCCTGTCTATTTGATACCAATTCAAATGATAAAAAACAAAAAAAAATAGAAGCCAGCTTGCTTCCCATGTATATGAAATCATGTTTTATCTAGATGCCACATAACCTTGAAGCTTACAGTGCCCTCAAACATCAATTATGCATTAAAACAAAGATGTGATTCTTTAAACTGAAAACTGTAAATGCAGATATGGATACAATTAGGAGGGAATGTTTAAAAATTATCACACCCTTTACAATTACCCTTTACACCCTGGATTTCACAGGCATAGGGTAATTTTGGACCTACAGAACATTTCAGATAGAATTTAATAGGAGCTGCAAAAGAATCAATTGGCCACAAAATTACTGTAAGCTAGGGTCCCAGAAGAAGGACGGTCTGGAAAATATGTGTCATGGGATTTTAGGAGATTCAGATGAATTTGGACTGTATGTGCAACTATATTTTATAACCAATAAGGACTTCATGAAGAATCTTTCTTCTAATACCTTAGTGCTTGAGTCCCCTGCTGGATGAAGACCAATGACCTGCAGTATGAGACCAATGTTCACAGCAAGCCTGCTCTTCCTTTGCTATGCTGTGCTCTTTCTCCAGCAGGGGAGTCCGATCTCTCTGCTCAGCCCAGATTGTTCCCATCTTACAGCCACACGCTGCAAATGGCACAAACAGTTTGAAAGCAGTGGAGAAGAAGACGAAGTAAAACCAGCCCTGACCAGGGTTCCAGTTTGCAAGCTCAGCCTATTTCAAAATGTTTCTGGGATGAACACTGCAATGCATTCAGTCTCCAAACCTATATATATATAAGATTTGAGAACAGAGTATTTGTATTCCACCTACTCAAAGAAAGATGATGCGTAGGTCCTGAATTCAAAGTTCAGATCCAAGGTTTATATTCAGGCCTACTTATTGGAGATTTGTAAAATAATATATCTAAAATGGCATTCGGGTGATAATTCTTTAGTCAACTGATTGCTATTTGTCTAAATGATAGGGGCTTATTCTTCTCTTACAAATTTACTTGTGAAAATGGTGATTAAGAGAGAACAAAAGTTCATGGTTGAACTTCCTGGTAAGAAAGATTAGTGGCATGTAATATAATGTAAGTTTATGCAAAATTAGTTTTTAAGGTCAAGAATGTTAAATCAAGTCTGGCAAATAGATAGGCTTTCTTTGTCAATTAATTTAGACATTTAAAACAAAGTCTAGAATATTGTTTTTCCTTAAAATTATTTTTATTCTTCATTCAGAACTTTTCTTTTTTGCAAACCTTGCAATTAAATACTGCAGCCGTATTCAGAACAGATTATGCCGCATGTATAAAACTCTTACTTCCTAGCGACATGACTAATTCTTAATTTTGCTACCCATCCTACTGCTTCCTCAGGAGGAAAAAGTCAAAGCATTAGTGTTATTGTGCATGCGGGAGCTTAGTGTACACTACTGAATGTTTTTATTAAGGCACTTAAAAATTATCTAATTACCAAAATTGACACCAAATTATCATTGCTAGCAGGAAACAGCCGCACGTTTTAGGAAGCGCTACAAAAGTGAAGTCAGCACACTACTTTTATAACCTGTATGGTGTTACATACATCTCTCCTTGCCTTACTAGGGGGGCAGCAATAGCAAGCACAAGGCATTGGACGTGTACATTTTTGCTGTGCTCCCACTCCTTTGTGAGTTCATAAACAAATAGATGAGGCTTTGCAGGTAGATAATCAGCCATGGAGACTCCTCTGCACACCTCCCAGCATGATGCCTTTTGAAGAGGGTACATTTTCAGGGGTGGCAGAAGAGAACAGGATGAATTTCAAATTGCCAGCTGCTTTCTACTGGCGTCAGCTCTGGTGGGTATGCCTTTTGAGTCAATAAGTACATAAGGCTCCAGCACAATGTTTTTTGCCCAAATGGGATTCAAAAAGGTCAGGTAATTCTTGGAAGTGTTTTTTTCTCACTTCATAAACTAGGCTGTCCACAGGTGAAAAACTCTTCTGAAATATAAGACTTTCTTCTTGCTCAGCAAAATAATTAGAATTTCTTTTCAATGCCTATTAAATGTATATATTTTACAACTTTTGTGTACCAGCAGCCTAATATCATGCAATCCATTTCATGAAACTTAAAATTACTTAATAGCCTTTTTACTTATTTTTTTCATCTATTGCAACATGATACAGAAAAGAAGCTAATGAACTATGGAGGGATTATCTCTTCAGGAGAAAAATCTCAGACTTCCACTGAAACCCAGTTTTAGGATACTGATATAATGATCTAAATACAATTTAAATACAATTTTGCAGCAGCCCATTTCTGATGGAAGCCTAAGGGTCTGAAATATTGGCAGCACTATTTCCGTTGTGCTTAATTGTATAAAATCCTCATGTAAAATAGGTTAAATATAGGTAGTAAAAGACTGGGGGATTTTTCTAATTTCCCTTGAGACACAGCTGCCTGTTCCTCAGGGCTGTTTGTAGTTTTGTCCGTGATTTGGAAGGAGTTCTGCTGTGTAATGGCAGTAACTCTAGTCAAGACATGGCTTTGAAAAAATATATATTCAGCAGTGTACTCCACAGGAGATTAATAAAGAGCTGAAGAAAATTGGCTGTAGATCAAAAATGCATGGTAAATTCGTAGCTGAAAATGCTAACCAACCAGATGGAAAGGCTGCCATGAACACGTTTCCAAGGCAGTCTCCCTACCTGCACATTTTCTAAGATATCATTTACCACTATAAGGCTTCTTTGACCTTCAGTATGGGGCTTACAGAGTCCAGGCAGCTTAGTGTGTATAATGGCAGTGGTCCTAATAGGCCCATTAGGGGCTAGAGATGTCTGGGAATCACAGACCACACCAACTCCACTGTGTGGAAGGTGAAGTGATGGACATGCTTGTTTTGCAAACTGAGCTGGATGTACTTGGGTACCATGTCTAATTTAGTCAGAGGTCAGACTAGTTCAGCATAATGAGCACTAGAGCAGAGATTCAGACATGACAGACCCYGTGTACATTGGACTCACTAGTCCAAAGGAGTTGCATATTTGTTTCATGCATTGCACACAGACATCCTATTCACCAGTCAGAAATATGGAAGCTCTGTCTTTTTACAGAGTGTCAAATGTTAACGTGCAACCTCTGAGGTGCAGAGACTAAGCCCAAGCTCATAGCAAGGAAGACTGAAGGAGCTTTGGACTTCACAGGCTGAAATCTTCACCTCACTGACATGGTTAAACACACGATAAGGGGATGACAGGCTGAAAAAGCTGCAATAGAGAGAAGAAAAAGAACAGAAACAAACGTAAGACCATTTTAAAAATGGTTCATCTCATTTTCACACAGAAGAGGCTGAAGATGTAGCTGTGACTCAAGATGGTACTCCAGGGAACCTGAACTAAATTTAGTCAGGAAAGAGAGTTTCTGTATATGGAAAATAGCAAAAAAAAACCCAAAACAACCCAAAAACTATTAATTTTTAAGGATTTAATTTTCATTCAACAAAGTTGGCTTCAGGATGTCATGGGAGGAAGGGATGTTATTTCATTCTTCCTTTGAAGAGCACAGGGGGTTTTTATCTGATTTATTTTTTTATCACCTGTTGAAGACCAGAAAAAATTTGGCTGATGTGACGACATGCTGCATAGCAGGACCTCCACAATCAGGGGGAAAATTTTTATTTTCTCTTCTCAACCTTAAAGTGTTTCCTACGATTTAAATGTTGATATTACTTTTTTAATTTTACTTTCCTTGATACCTACACAGGACCTAAGTCACAATGCTCCCCTGAAGCTTCTGAAGTAAGATGTGCAGTGGTATAATTCCTACTGTATTTTCTACCGTAGTTGTAAAGCAGAGTTCTGCTTTTCAGTCAGCCAGACAGAACTTGTACCTGTGTGAATGGGAGAAATTCCACTAATTATGTGCTTCTACCAGCACATACAACTTAACACAAGCACTAATCTACCAACCTAGTGGGAAAACAAAAACAGAACAAAACCCAACATTGCAATTTTTCTGGAAATGTCTCTAAAAACTTGAATGTCACAAGAAAGCTGCAGATAAATAGGCAGATAATATTAGATTGTCTAATCTTCTTGTGATTGAAGTGAACAGTATTTAAAGATAAACCATTGAATTCAAGTGTCTTTATGCCACTATTCCATAAAAACTGCAACTGGAAAGATGGACAATTTGATCTTAAGAGTCCTTTGAGTGCTGGGGGTCAGGACAACAGCTCTATCCACACAACATGTTCTGCTTGGCAAACTGGAAACAATCTATGTCTACACTGTTATATTTTTTTTATATGTTGCATTGCAAAAAGGTGTTACTTCCCATCCCACAAGGACAGCAGTATAAACATCATTCGAAAAAGAAAAAACAAACCACAAAAAAAAMCAAACAAAAACAAAACCAAAGCCAAAACCAAAAACAAAACATGAAGAAACAGAAAAAATATGCTTTCCACTTTGGGAACAAATATAGAGCATTTTTAATCTACCTTACTTAACATTACCTTAAAAAGTAAACCTAGTATAAGAAAAGAAAATATTGTTTGTTCTTACAGTGACATCTGGTTTAAAAACACCTTTAAATATCATCTCTGACAGCTGTTCAGTTTCTTTACCTGAAAGGCAATAATTTGCCTTACTGTGCAATCCATTAATGGCGCTGTCAGCTAGGAAGCACAGATTTGTAATGTGGAATATTCAGAGAATTTCTCTGTAAGACATCTATGATGAGAGAGGCCTTATSGTCCAGGCTTTTTACCTTCATTCAGGTTGAAATGTCATTTTTATGCTTGATCTTCACAATGCAGTTTCAGAGTTTTAATCTTCCAGATGACTCTATGTCCTAAGTGGCTAAAATAAACTAGTGAATGATTGATACAGTCTTCTGGGCACAGCAGAAAGGAAAAACAGCATATTTATTTACAGAATAAGTGAAAATGTGAAGTGTTTCCTGAGGGGCTCAAGTTTTCTGAAATTACATACCTGGGAAAAGTCAGAGGGAATAAATTTAAACGCTTCTGAATGTTAAGATGCTAAAAATAATTTTATTTATTTAATACTTTTCCTGTGTGTCTCATTAAATTCTCTGCTAATTTTAAATAAATCCTAATGACCATCTGCAACATTTATTTATTTTTAATAAACTTGAAGAAAATGTTTCCTTTTTGGCCTTACTTTCAAACTGCTCCAAACTGTTGAGCTGCACTTTTAAGTTTCCTTTTATTGGTCATCCTAAAATAAGACTTTGAGGCAGATTTTTTCTAATTATGTGGGTTTGAGTCAGATCATGGAGACTTTTCTTATGACTTTGTACAAGAATTTGTTTATCAGCCTTGTCCGATAATTACCTTGGCTGGTAATTGCTATAACATTCAGTGACAGCCTGTAAATATCTGATCAGATTTCACAGGAAAAAGATTGCTTTGAAATCCTTTTCTCCGGCGATGTACTACATCCTGTCAGATTAAGCTTCCATACTGGAGTAAAAGCATAAATCAAAACAAAGAAAATTTCACTCTTCTAGTGCCCTGGAAAGTGAATCGTCTATTAGTTAACGATGGGACAGTGAAATAACACAGGCTTGTATCAAAATTGTTGAGGCATGTCAGTATCTTACTGAGAAAGACAGATTATTTAAATTGTCATAGAAGAGTTTACCTCTGCATCATTTCTTTGGAGTGAAAAAATGCTAACAAAAACATTGCTAACTTCCTTCTACTTTTGTTATGTTGTCTTCTCTTTGGAAGGAGAGATTCTAAATAAGTATAGATTCAGGCAAATACTGAAATTAAATATGTAATTTTATATAATGTTTAACACATAAATATGAAATGCAAAAAGATATATTTCATTTAAAAAGGAAGTTTATCTAGTGTGACTTCTCTGAAGTCCTACTGAAACAATGATGGAGCAAGTGATTTGTTCTCAGACACCAGAATGCAAGAACTGTTACAAGACTTTCAGGTCAGGTCAGGTCAGGTCAGGTTATGGTGAAGGACATCACAAGAAAGCCTCTCTTAGCAGGTTACATTATCAGTCTTCACACATAAAATAGTCTCAGTTAACCCCCAAGATAGTGCCTTTTTCTTATTTTCTCATTAGAAAGACCAGCCTGTTTCTCACCTTAGGTTCTAACCCCTCAGTTTCACATCACTCTTTGCTCTACTTAGAGCAGATTCCTTATTGCAGCTGTGGTCATGCTCTCTGCCCACTAAGGCTTGTCTCATATGTGTCTCTTTCTCTGAGGGAAAGCCTCCAACCTATGTCCCCCTAGGTTTGTGAGCTTGACCTGAAATACCACCTCTGCCCTGCTGTTCTATGTCTCCTGCCACCGGCCAGGCTGAGGATGCACAGGAAAAGGCACCTGATTGTCATCTTTGGCAGAGCTAAGATGAGAAATATCTCCTACACCACAAAACAGTGAAATCTCTTTGATTCACTTTCTTCTGAGATATCCTAATTATGGGATATTAAAATTTTATGCTTCCAGAACTTAGAAATCACATAGGCTATAATTATTTTACATAGATGCTTTAGGACTTCAACAGCTAGTAAAAATGTATACTGATAGTTGCATTAAATACCACTGAAATGAGAACAAGGATTACTTTTCCCTAAGACTGAAAGGTGGATCATTTAAAACCCACCTTAGTAGTGCACTAAAGCTGTATTTTGTCTCAGATCAGAACTTTGTGCTGTAGTGGATGAGGAGTTTCACAGGGACTGATACACTGCATGCAGTGGGGAATAACAGCTGTTCACTAAAAGAAAAGTTTCGGTTGGCTCAGTTTTAAAGGAACTTACATAGGCAATACATAAAGTTTTTCTTTTACCAAGTATGCAGTCTGAACCATCTCTTGGGAAAAAAAACTGATTTGCTATCACAGTCAAGTGATAAATATAAAACTCAATGAAGCAGTTTCCAATTGTTGTCTATATCTGGTGTTTTTTAACAACAGAAATATTTAAAGAAAAATTCACTAGAATTTCAGTTAGAAATATTTTTATAACATGCCTTTTTATCATGTATAGAAGCCTACTGAAAAATTCCTTTCTGCTTAAGCTGCAGCAAATATTAATCATTACCGCTCTCCTTCACACAAAAATTATAATCATTATTGCAGCATCTTTCTGGTTGAATGGGACATCCAGGAATCATCCTCCTGCTTGAACCGGGATCAATAGCCTCGTCACAATTTCTGTACTATAAAAAGCCCTTTCTGTCTATAAACATGCTTAAGGGTGGGGTGCCCCTGTTGTAGTCATTGCCTCTGGAAYGGTCTTTGCAGATTGGTATTGTCCTGTGCAGACTCAGGAGTTGGACTTAATGATCCTTGTTGGTCATTTCCAACTCAGTGTATTCTATGATTCTATAACTAGGAAATACCAGTACCTTAGAGTAGGATTGCTATGGACTCCAAACATCCTACCTGCTGGTCCATAGGAGCTCCTCGTAATTAGCATTTGTCCCGCAATAAACATGTAGGGTGCATTCTAAAATACTGAATATATATGCTAAGTCTATTTGCACTCTTTAGGCAAATTAAAGCTATTATGGAAGTATATCTAAAGCATCACTAGTGCTTAATTTGTTGCTGAAAGCAATTAGACTTTTCTTTATAAWGTCTGTAGGAAAAAATAGATATTTCTAAATGTGCTTCACAGTTGTATGCAGGAAAGAGACAATCATCAGTGATGGCGTCTCAGAGTCAGYTGTTCCATAGACAAGGAGCATTCCCAAGAGTTTACTCCATCATTCTCACTTTGCCTGAACTCTGACCCAATTCTTCAGCCTTCAAGTGGTGGTCAGCTTGAGGGACTGATGACTCCTTCCTCAAATCAGAATTGAGGAATTCATTCCTTGTTCAGGCTTCAAAGTTTGTTTCAGTGTCTCTCATAGAGCTCTGAAATCTTCTGATGAGAAACTAGAAGTGCTTTCAGTGAAGCCCTGTAAGTGTGTTTCTATAATGGGCTGTGGAGCCTAGATGAGAAATTCTAGAAGCTGGTCATGGCTATCCTGGGCCTCTCAGTATAAACTGCTTTAAAACATATTTTGAAGCCTTTCCAAGAAGAAAGGAATCGCTGAACTTCAGTGGGGAAACCAGGAGAACTCATATCTAGTAATATTTAAGCTGTGTGTAGCTACAGTTGAAGTTCAGTAGAAGTTCTTTTTCCCTTAGGGATATCACTTCCTCATTTGGGTTATAGAGAGGCCTGAGGGGATATCTCATTTCAGCAAATAGAATATCAAACAGAAAACTACAATTCTTAACTTTTGTTTCTACCATGTTACTTAGTGCCTTTTTAAGATGAAGCAAAAAGAGAACCTTGTAATTTGTTTTGTGGAAAGAATAAGGTTTCTTCAAGGTGAACTTTATGCTGAAAGCAAAGATCGTTCAACAATTACATTGATTGGTGTTCATCCAGAAAGTATTGATAGAATGACTGAGTCAGTCGTCCCCTCATTAATGTGACAACTAATTGGCCTAAAAGACGTATAGTCACTTACTTAAATGTTCTTTTCTGGCTCGTAGCATTACATCAGAAAACACAGACTCTCTTGCCAGTTCCTGATTTTGGCTGGAACAGACCAGGAAGATCCTGAGTGAAAGAGGGAACATTTCCTTTTGTGTTTCTGGTATTATCTGTTAGCTAGAGCAGGAACATTACCTTCAAAGGCTTCTTTTGATAACTCACTGATGTTTTAGTTATTGCTAAGCAGTGCTTGTCCCAAGTACAAGCATTTTTCAGTTTCCCATGCTCTGCCAGTGAGTAGGTGCACAAGAAGCTGGGAGGGAGCACGGCCAGGGCCACTGGCCTGAACTAGCCAGAGGCATATTCCACAGCACACACTCTTGTGTTCAGTATGTAAGCTGGGGGGAGCTGATGATCACTGCTTGGCTACTGGCTGCAGTCAGTGGGTGATGAGCAAGTGCATGGTTCATCCCTGTTTGTATTTCAATCCATGAGTTTCACCTTTTTCCAGTTCTTTTCTCTATCCCACCAGGGGTGAGGGGGCAGTGAGTGAACTCTTCTGTGGTCCTTAGTTGCCAGCTGGGGGTAAATCACAATAAAAACATATACTCTAAAATATTTAAGAGACAGCTATAGCTTGAAGAAGTATTTCAAGTAAATTTCTTGCTTTTGTTCTGATTTTTTATTGCTAACTTTATTAAATGACTTGGGTTAATATTTCTGTGATGTTTTTCTGTGACAGAAAGCTTTTGACATCTCTCATGAACTTCAGGGTGTTGGCCTGCTAGGTTTGTTTTACCTTGGCCTATTTCAGTCTTTTTTTTAGTTTGTTTTTTTAACATGAGTCACTGTATGTTGAAAATTCATTAATGACCTTGGCAGATATTAATTAAAGACAGTTTAATGGCTCTTAGGAAAAGAAGACCTTGACCAATTTCTTTGAGTCCAGATGAAATTGCAAACGAAGAGGACTGGTGTATCTTGGTGAGGAGGACTGGGAGAATCATATGAGCAGTATTAGTCACAGACGAGGTTAACTGAAATATGAAAGAAAACATACAAAACTATTTCAGAAAATTCATTCTACCATTATTTTATTTCACTCATGATCCTCAAAGCAAACATTTAAATTATTAACCAGAAGGGTCTCTCCTAGTTCTACTAAAATATTTGTTCCAGGTTTAAGTAGGTAAACATGAAAACATGATTCTGAACATGAGGTAGGAGGGGAATAAGGCATTGTTGGGTCCAGAGAAAGTACAGCTGTACCACCAGAGACTTAGAGCAAAAAGCATCTGGCTAGAGAGGAGTGAGAGGTTTTACAGAAGATGAAATAAAACATATCCCAGTCATGAAAATCCAGAAAGCTCTCTGAGACAGAGTTTTAAATGTCAGCAGAAGGATGACATCACAGTTGAGAAAGTTAGGAAGGAAAGATTCGTGTGGGAGAGATTAAGAGAGATTTTAGCCAAGTAGAGCTTCAGCTGACAGCAAATTTATACTAAATACTTCCAGAAGGCAGCCAAGATGGTTTTGGACACAATTTGGCTACTAGTTTATCTCACAGATAGTTCTCATTTGGAGATATTAACATGAAATGATGTGAGACAAGAACTGGTTCAAGGACAGTAGCCCGTGAAACAGCTGCAGAAAACACAAGGGAAACAAAAAAGATCTTTAAAATATCCCCTAAAATAAAAAGGAGAAAAACTAAAAGAAAAGGCAAGACCAGAGTTCAGAAAACTCTCTGTGCTGGCAGCAAACAAGAGATATGACACACAAGGGTATCATGTTGAATGGCAGAGACCTCCAGATAGTACATGCTAAAAAGGAAGGAAAAAAAAGATGGTACCATAAGATGTAAATATGGTAAACATTAACTAAGACTCCAAAATATTTTTAATTAAATCCCTTCTTACGTAACATAATTGTAAATTCACAAAGTATTGCACAGCTTGAATTCAACGTACTAAATGCATACACAATATCAGGTTGTAAAATCTCCACTAGATATTCCACGTTTTCATCTCTTATTTGAAGTATCATTCTAAACTAGAAGCATATAAAAATTATAAATGTATATAAAAATTATATTATATATATAAATAGCAATCTCTCTTTCACTGTAGGGCAGTCATATATATATATATATATATATCTAGGCATATATATACAAATCCACTTAGTCACATTTCCTTCCTAATGTTGGTAATCTCGCCCTTCTGAACTAGGGGACTTTTGTCCATAGTATAAAACTACCACAGACTTAACGTGTCCATTCACTACATTGTCAAAGCAGTTTGGAAATAAAATAAACTTCTGACAAGGGTGAGAGAGTTAATAAAAATAGGTTTAATGCAAGCTATGTGATGTCATAATGAAGTCGTAAATAGCAAGAGCTGATGATGATGGAGGAGGAAAAGAGGAATGCAGTACGTATTCCTAAATGTATAAAAGCATAAGATTTTATATTATGACTCAGTTTGGGTCTGCTTCTTTAGCCAAACGCTTGGAGTCAAGCTACGTGATCATGAATGGGAAATAAAAGAATGCTGCTGGACTGCCAAAATGGTACCTTTGTTTCTCTTTTTAGACTGCTATTTTGTTCTGTCAGTTGTTCTTTCTGTCGCATGTATAATGGATTTGCAGAAACAGTTGACAAATAACTGCAGGATTTGATGGGAGCAGCAGGTGCCTATTTTTCTGGTCTGCATAAACCTTACTCTCAGGAAAACTTCACACTTCAAGAAATAATTAACACTGCATGCCACAATAGACCATAAAAACTGAGAAGAAATTATCACAGAAACAATGGCCTTTACCTGAACACATCTGAAAGCTCAATTAATTTACAATTCTCTTTGGTTATAGCAAGAACAGGCAACTGGACCACTGTCTTCCCTTGTGGCCAGCTTACTTCTGCAGAAATAGTTTTCCATTTTCTGTTTCTTCTACCAGGCTTGCTTTTGTATGAAATCTGCTCAAATCTCTAGCAAGAATTTTTTTTTCCAAACCTTTCCTCTCTTGGTTGTTGCAGAGTGCAAATCTGTCTTACTCCTTTCATTATTTGGAATAGCTGAGTACAATACAGAAACGGCCACGGGAATTCATGAAACATTACCATTATGCCTGAATGAAGAGCTGTTTAGGAGCTCTTGTAGATGGATGCACTTTGAAACACTCCATGGTGGCAAACAAAATAATTTAGATAAGAACTGAAGTTACATTTTCAAATTCACTCTTTAGACTTCCAAAATAAATAAAAATAATGTTTTAAAGACACGTCTGCTCTCTACTCAGAAATGTATATGTATGTGCACCTGCGCAGGGGAACGTGTCTTTGTGCACATGGGGTAGATACATATGTACATGGAGATGAGGAATGAAGGCAATCCCTTGTTGCATACTTTTTCAATTGACTTAATGCAAAAGAAAATACATACATTACAGTTAACAGAGACCAAGATCTACCTCATACAAAGACAAAAAATTCAATTAACTGAATTTCCTGCAGAAAATACAGATTTATGATTAGCAGATAGCTCATGTTAATCTTTAGAGGCCAGCATGATACTCTTCTTTGGGACACTCACTTTTATATGGCTTCCTCTAACATATGAGTGCATCAATTTTATTGCATATTACCTATCTGTTTCTTTTTAGGCTACTGCAATTGATGTTAGCAAAAAAATCTGAAACGCCTGTTATACTCAAATACATCCAATTGTCATGAGCTCTGATTTTTTTTTTTACTAGACACTATATACTTCTCTTATTACTAAATAGAGCAAAGCTTGTTGATGATCGCCTTCTGTGCCAGAATGCAAGGGTTTAGTAAACAAAATTTACTTGCTTATCAAGTTGTCTAAGAAGCTGTTAGCCAAATGAACATAACAACCAAATGTAAAACTGTGGCACAGATCAGGATAAAAGTGCTAAAGAATTCCCCTTATGAGAATGTACAATTTTATAATATTGACTTACCTGTGATTCTCTAAGTTCCTGGGGGACTTCCTCAGTCACTTTCCCTGTCCTGTATTGTTCAACCCATTGTCTTGTCATGGGATATTTGTGTGTGCATGAACAGCAAACATGATATTTGTCTGTGGTTATCAAACAATCACAGGGCAAAATTCCCATACTCAAATTCCATCTCCTCCCCTTTAAATAAATAAAGTTGAGCACAAAGGAGTAAGGTTGGCAGTTTGATTATGCGATGTGTTCTGCTTCACACTATGAACCATCCATCACCTGTCCTCCATCTTGGGGAACTTGATTCTATGCCCTTTATTTTATATAAATCCATAGGTCACAAACTAGAAACTAGACTTGACCTTATAGTAATAAAGTGCCCTTATAAAGAGGTGTTTATTAAAACAAAAACAAAAAACAAAATCCCCCACCAAAACCAGCAAAAAAATTCCAGAATTTTGGAAGCAAATGATGTGATTTCAATTCAGAACATGTCTTATACCTTAACACTAATTTCAAAGTTTATAATGTAATTATACATATTTAATTATATTTAAAAGGTATGGGGATTATCGCATGCAGCTTCAAAGAGAAAATCTGTGATGTGAGAAAACATAACAGATGTTTATTGAAAGAAAGGTATGTTTTCACTAGTGTGAACCTGACAGGGAGACAGTAGTGAAAGTTACTATCCTGTTCATGCAGCTGAAAAATTATAAAAGTTGGAAGTGGCCAGAAAAGGACTGTAACAATCCCAATTTTTCTTTCAGTGAGAATCAGTACCTTATCCAAGATGAGGTGAAGAAGTGACAAGTTCATGACCTTTAAGTATTTAAAAAGGAAAAATACCACTGAACGCAGAAAAAAAATAATTATAGAATTGCTCTAGGTCTGAAAAATGAAGCTGTACAAACTCAAACGAAAAAAACAGTGCACCATTTTGGCACTAGGTGTAAAAGGTCACTGTGAGTAAGACAGAGTGTTCAGTAATAGAAATCTAAAAACCAAAATCTGGTCTCCTTCAAAGGATCACCTGTCATTGTGTGTGAAGCCATGAACTCAACCCAAGCAACCTGGTGAAATTCTGCAGGTATTAGGCAAGATGTTTGAATAGAAGAAATTCAGCTCCTTGTGCATATTTGAGAGCCTCATCTTTCCTACCAGTAGTCCCCTCAGAATATTTTGTTTTTTCAACATAACCTTTGCATTGCCTTATCCAAAATAAACTTTTTAGAGACTATGTATCTAAACCATAGAATTATGCATTATTAAGAGTGTGTTCAAAGAAGTCTGTCATTTTACTAGTTTTCCTGGCTTAGTACATTTTTATGCATAACAATTAATCTATTTGCAATCTTAACACCTTTTTCATTAAAATTTGGAGCTGTCTCTTACATTGTACTAGTTGGATACAAGCACCCTGATGATGAAACTGTGCAAGAATGAGTTCTACTTTTTCATTTAAGGTAAATTTTTATCCTAACCTCTGTCATCTCAGCCAAAGGGAAGTTTTAGTCAATTTTTAAAAACAGCCTCTGAGAGAAAATTCTTTCACAGATTAGAGGAAAACAAACAACGATCACCAGAAAAGGAGAAAGTGTGCAATTATACACATAGTTAATATTTATTTTTTCATTTTTTATTCTCTGACACCGGTAAAATGGGGTTATTTTTTATATGAGTCCATGTAGCTAAATGCTTGTTGGGCTTTCATAGGACTTTTTAATTTAGGTGGTGCATGTATATGTATGTATGATTAAATGTAAGTGTGTGAAAGCCTTTATACTTCATTGTCACTATTCAAAATGGTTTATAGCTAGATCAAAGGAAAAAACCCAACATTTGTGTTACAGGATTGAGAGGAGGTCAGTGCATTACAGTTTTATTTTTTTTCACTTTATTGCTTTGCTTCTAATGTTATTCACTAGCAATGCATGGAGTTGTATTACCTTGCTGCATCAACATATTTTGTGACCATACACTGAAACACAGGAATATTTTCTTCCTTGCCTGCAGGTCATTGGTTATTTTCCAGATTAATTTTGAATTATTTTTGGACCTAATATTTCAAGATGCGACTGATAATTTAAATCAAATCAGAGCTGTCTTTGAAGATGTCATAGGACATCTTCAGATAGCAAAAGAGAATACAGTATTTTTTTTCCCATACCTTTTAAAGTATTTAATTATATTTCTCCCATTCATTTTGGCACTGTATTAAAATCAATCTCAATCAAAGTTTAGCATTATTTGAATGAGAGAAAAATGGACTGGACCGTTATATATTATGTGGGGAATAATAATAATACTGGTTACGAGACTGTCAGAAATATGAACATGCCAAAAGTTAGAAAAAGACCAAGATGGTGTAAAGGAATGAAGCTCAGCTATGGAACATTGGAGGCACTGGCTTAAGGGCATATATTTTGTGATTTGAGAAAATTCTGCACATCTGCAGTTTGAATTTGACCTTTCATCATGTTTCATCAACAAATATTAATAAATCAAAAGGCACAACTGCACTGAAAGTGTGTTACAAGGAATTTTCATTATAAAGCTTTTTGTCAAAATTGTTTAAAAAGTAAAAACTAAAAGTAAGGTTTGCTTACTTGCTTTTTTAAAAAAAATTACAGTATATTATTAAATGAGTCTTAGAGCTGTAGCTTTTAGACAGCATTAGAACCACTCCTGAGAATATCACTGGTCTTTCACACTATAACCAAAGTGTCATCATCAGTGTTTTTTCTTACATTTCCTCTTTTCCTGAGAGCTAGAAATTTTCAAACATGTAAGGACTGTTACTGATCTGTGCCTATGTGGACTTATTTGCTGAAAAATCTGATTCAGAAGCCATTTAATTTTCGTCATAAGTGCAGAATTGCAACATAATTATTCACAACGATAAAGAATCTTTTTGTAGCCTTATGTCAAATGTATTTTAAACCCTTGGTAGCTCATTCTTGCTGATGTCAGTCTACATCACTTTTCATTGCCAACAGTTCGGGTCAGTGCCGTTGATTGACCATCACTCACCTTTGAAAAGGCAACCGTAGAATTTATGGAAACTTAATTTCAGCACAGTTTTAAGCAAAATATATGCATGTGTCTTATTTTTTTGAGATATACAGCAGATAAGACGAAGGATTTCTCTCAGGCATCCAACTCAAACAGCTAAAAGTGCTTTCCATGATGTTCTGTATAATCAATTATTACTATCAGAAGTGTTCAGTTTACAAATTTTCACTAATTATGAATTAAATAATGCCCAGCTTTACTGACTATACAAGATGGATGGAAAGTATTATTTTTCACCTCCAAATGTCTTTAATGATTACAATTCACCTTTTCCATTTTCTGTTGCTTTAGAATTAGCATTTAGTCAATGCTTAGTTGACTGATATTTTTCTTCATAATTAGAAAAGGCTTTGCTCAAAAGTAATCATCCTGTTACATTTGACTGGTAACAAGGGGAAACAATGTATATAAACTGTATAACTGAAGAACAATGTACAAATTCAAATTAATTTACATGATTTTTCCCAATGAAGATGATAAAATTTATGTCTTTTTGGTATGCATAGGGATTTGATTTCTGTAAAGGTTTAATTTGTAGAGTAAATAATTCCAGAAGTAAATAATTCTCTGTGTAATAGATGCAAAGGTAATGCATAATAATGCATAATGGGTCAAATTCATTAATTACACCGTCAGTAAAGATATAGTGGGCTTCTCAATCTTTATTTTACTTTTAGAGACATAAAGAAATTTCGCATCTCGCATCTCCTTTTTGAATTGCTAGTAAATTTTTTGTATTAGCAATTTAAAGTAAGTAAAATTCAGGATTTTTTCAGTGATAAAAAGCCCATTAAGATTTACGTTATCTAAATGACCATTTTGCATATTTTAATTTAATCCACTATCCTCAGCTATATCCAGTTCACCTACTTGATCTTTTAAATCAAGTATCAGAATGCATGATTAACTGAAGTCAATCCTTGACCTCCTATGTGAATCTCCCAAAATGAAAATCTAAGCCTGTATATTGCCTTTAAACTTTTACGATGCCACCTAGCTTATTTCAGGATTGAAATTACAGGGCTTAATACATTCAAGGCTAATTATAAAGTCATTCTGAGACAGAACAGAGACAACCAAACCAGATGGAATCCATTACCAATCATACTCCTGAGACTGTCTGGCATTATTAAAATGTATTAATATTTCCATGTAGTGGTATCTGTTTTAATCAGTTTTTGTCTAGGTACCAACACTAGAGCCACTTCTATAAGCTCTTTGTAGAGGTTAACTCTGCTCATTGCAGAAATAGGTCTTGTCATATTTGACTCTTCCGTCTGAATTAAGTGGACAGTGCAAAATGAATTTGAAGATAGTAGGATGCTTAAAGAGCAACAAAACATCAGAAATATAGTTCTGAATTTATTGAAATGAAAATAAATATGTTTAACAGCTGGTAGAAAAGACAATAGTACTTTGGATGAATTGAGAAATAAATTGTTTTCCATTTGGAAGCCCCAAGGAAAAATTTGGAATAAAAAAACATTTCTTATTAACATGCCTGCTTCCCCTCCCCCTGTTTCTTTCATTTAAAGGAAGAGAAAGATCAGGGAAAAAGGACAGTAAATGACACAAAGATTTTGAACTTCTGGTAAGATTTCAAAATTCATTTGGGCAGACCGAAAGGCACGTCAGCATTTATTATTCAGACAGAAGTGTTCTTAACCATCTGCACTCCAAACTAGCCTACAGACATCAGGTTCTGAGTACAACCTGATATACCTCACCCCCCATCAAGGCTGTTTAGTTGATTACCCTAACCACTGTTAAAACACTTCCAGTGCAGAGCTGGCTTGGGTCCACCGGTCCTAGGGCTCGTGGAGGGGTCTGTTTACCTGCAAAACTCTACATTAACATAACAACACAGGAATAGGACTAGATATCTGTATAAAAGAGAAAATTCATCAGTATGAAATAACTTCTGTTAGTTTGAAAAATTATTGACATCAGATTTGAAACTAAGCATAAAATTGCATGTTTAATCATCTTAGTAGGAAACATAGCCAACATGTTTACAGGGATATTGATTATTCTTGTTTATTGTTTTAAGTTTCATAGCTGAAGAACAGGCTCACAGGACTGAAGATGTGGAAAATGAGATTTATAATTTATAAATTAAGATTATGATGCCTTAAATTTCCTGCCTCAACGTTATGTTACTTCCCATTGTACATCACTCACACTTGAGCAAGTCCCCTGGTTCCTGCTGTCAACTTATTGGAGAAAGTCAGAAGAGTTTCAAGTTGCTTATTTTGATCTATAGTCCATTTTATCCAAAATTCATACTGCGTATGCTTTCCAAATTAGATCATTAGTTAAAGAAATTGAGAAGCAATTTATCAAATACTGTAAAATAACACAGTAAATTGTTAGTGAGCACCTGCTAAAAAAATTACTGGTAGAAGGGCATAAATGGCACTAGAAATTGATCCCATTTAAACAGAGAGTTGGAGGTTAGTTCCTTTTCTTGAAGAATTGGTACAGTGGACTCAAGATTCCTAAGGTTCATATTGGATTCAGCCGTGAAGTCTTTATTTCTAGGCAAGTCCCACCATGTGGACCTAGTACAGAAAAATGTGCCTCCTGCTCTGGTGTGCAGTGCCTGCCCTCAGGAAAGAGTTTAGAGTTCTGAGCAAGTGGGTGGAGATGCTCACTATGACTTCTGAGCTGAACCTTTCTGTTTAGACCCATCTGATATTTCCCTCAAGCCAGCCTGCAGCAACACCCTCTCCAGCTGCTGAGCTGCAGTGCAATATCTTCTAGCCTTTGTGTGGGAAGAAAGCATGCTTCATTTGGGAGTCATAATCCAAGATGCACCTTCGAACCTGGCTGACCTCATGTGGGATCACTTCAGCACAAAAAGCCCTCACACCTGAATGCACGGGAAAAAAGTCCCAGCCCTAAAATTTGTGTTCAAGGAGGAAATTTTCTAACAGGGAAGTTTTTTTCCAAATTACATCTAGGAAAGTATGCTATAGCTGTCCCTAAAAAGACTACGACAGCACCCAGGTTGAGTTGGTTTGTGCTATCACCTCTCCAAATTCTTAGCTCTTTATTCATCCAAGATGGGGACTTGTAATACTACCCAGGAATCCCATAGTCCTGGGTTTCAGGTTACTTTAAAATTCTGCAGATGAGATGACTCACCAGCTCAAGGTTCTTCTCCACCCACTGACCACAGCAGGGATGTACATGAGCTAGCTCAATCTAGAAGCCTCACTCTTACATAACAAACCTAGGAAAGATGAATCCAAACTTGACTGCACTGAGGCATATCTAGAAATTTCTCCTAGATCTAACACTGGATGTGTTAATACAGAGAGTGAGAAAAAATATTTTAGCAGGAGGTATGAATCAAGCTATACTCTGTAAATCCTAAATTTTTTCTTAAAAGTAAGAAAGCCTTCTGTGTTTTAGCAATACAAAAATAATTATTCAGCTAAAATGTCATGAAAACCAGCTGGTTTCTCTAGTTGCATATTATTGGATTTCTAATTTATGAACTTCAAAATGAATGTATGCAATAAAGCAGACCAACTGAGCAGAGTTCAGTATGAGGCCTATGACAAACTGGTCCCTTACCCTTCTTATGAAGGAGCTGGAAGACAGGTAGCACTAAAAATACATTAATAGTGGAAACTAAGACACTAATGTGGTAAAAATTCCTGCACTTGGAGCACTAATGTGTTTATTGGCAGAGATGCAAATATGCCTGTAGCCTACTTTCATTTTCCCGGAGCACAACTGATTTAATGCTGTCATGTTGCTCAGGGTAACAGACTCCCACCTAGGAGTCCTCCCAAGTCACGAGATCAATGGGACCCTGGAAGTCACAGCAGAAAGAAAATATAATGTGCACCAAACTTTTAGAGCTGATAAAGAAAACACATTTGCCCTTCATGTATTTTTAAAGAGGTTCTTTTTCATTATGACTTGTAAATGGCTCCTCTGTGCACTGCACAGATAAAATTAAAAGAGGCTTTTTTCCCCCCAGCTTTTGGAAATCTCTATGTCTCCTGCCCCAAGGATGTTAATATTTCAGGATTATAGATTAAGCTAGTGCGCTTCCCTGCTTTGAGTCAAGGTCAAGTATAACTGAGCAGCCCCTCACAGGTGTTCATCTCCTATGTTAACCATAAAAACATTCAGCAGAGAGATTCATCAGCTTCTCAAACTAGCTTGATCCCATTTGACAATCCTTACAGTTAGAAATGGTTTCTAATATTTTGTCTTATTAACTATTGAAGCAAATTTAAACTGGTTTTGCTTTTGGTTTTGTTTGTGTTTTTTTCCTAGTCCTGTGTACTACAACTGTGGAATGTTACTCATTACTGTTTTCTTTGTTAACATTCACATATTCAAACCTTTTTATGGTCCTTGCTCTGATTTCCTTCTTAATGCTGTTATCCTACCTTTCCCTCTGCAGCCTTAACGATCTCAGATAATTTCCAAATTTTCTTTCTTACTGATATTCCTTGAGTTTGCATTAAATAACTGAAAAATGTTTGAAATTGTTCTTATATACTAGAAAGAACTTGGAATATAATAATTACTGTCTTAACAGTAACCCAATGACATCTATCTTTAATGGAAAAAGCATCTAAGTTGGAAAGATATTTCCAGAATTTGTAGTTCTACACTTTAAGATACTGTAACATTCTGTTCAGCTAGTTAGTTCTCAATTTGTGGTTATGCAATTGATACTCTTTCCTGGGTGTGATATCTCTATTTGATACTAAGAAAAATCATCCTGCCTTTGGTGTCACAAATGGTATCACCATTTCTCCAGTTTACCCATGTCATTTGAATTCAAATCTCATCCTTCAGAGATTTTTAAACATTTT
This sequence comes from Parotia lawesii, assembly GCA_003713295.1. Classification (NCBI taxonomy): domain Eukaryota; kingdom Metazoa; phylum Chordata; class Aves; order Passeriformes; family Paradisaeidae; genus Parotia; species Parotia lawesii. The sequence goes on from RAHM01000075.1 coordinate 2,780,042, forward strand.
ATGGCTAAATATTATACAGAGATTTTATAAGCATGGGCCCTATTTTATCCTCCAGATAAACTAGATCTGTCCTTCTGATTTGACAACAAACCATTGATAACTACACTGAGAATGTTGGTTTCCAAATATTTATGCACTCAATTATTAGCAGTTTCTTCTTTTCTGTTTTTCCTGACTTCCCCACTGCCATGCTGGATAGAATCATGTCCAGAGGGCTGTTGGGATCAAGATACTGCACTCCTCCCTCTGGAATTCACAGACCAGTAGTCTCATAGAAGGATTACCCTGATCTGGCATTACTTGCTCTTTACAAATTCATATTGGTGGGTTTTTATGACCTCTTAGGTGAATAATCATGTTTCTTCATAGTTTCAAGAACCAAAGTTAGGTGGACAGTTCTATAAATCCATCACTCTTGTTTTCTACATTACAGTAAGTTTTATCTAACCTGAGCACATGTTATCTCTACATCAGAGATATGCAGATGTACTATGTACCAGATGTACCTGATATACTCGTATTAAGAATAACAGTATCAGGTCAAAATTGAACATTTCTTTCTGAAATGTTAAAGCAGAAAAAAAGCATTCATTAAATTCTTTGTCCCACTCATTATATTTTCAGGCTCAGTCAAATAAAGAGGTTTTTTTTTAAAAAATATATATTTATGAAAGCATTGAAAAATAACTTTTATGTTACCAGCTGAAATGCTTTCTGCGTGTTAGCCTTTAGGATTTTTTTTCCCACGCCTACCCTGTTTTCTGTATTAATTCATTTTCTAGAATATGCATCTGAACCTCAGATTAATCTTTGATAGCTTTGACATTGCATTTCTAATGGCTGTGGTAAAATGAACTTACTCTGTCATGTCACCCTGATCATGGTGACAGCAATAAATAATTGAAATATTAACCTTTTTCCATTATAATGTAGCTACTCTGAATTTTTTTTTACACTCCAAATATTATCATCAATAAAGCTTCCTTGGTGTAAAGCACAATAAGTCAGGAATCCCCCTTTGAGGGGATTTATGCAAAATACATACTACATTGCATTAGCAAGAGCACAAACAGCTGACCAGGATAAGTGACAGCTCCCCACTCTTTATCTCTCCTGAGGCTGCACATGCAGTGTCATGTACTGTTGTGGGCTCCTGGTACAGCAGTGGGGCATTTACAAACTCAAATGATTTTGCTATTTGTGGAAGGCCACAAATAGGTTTAGGAGATAATATCATATGATGTAAAACCAAGAAAACCCATTCATGCTTAGGTAAGCCTCAGCAGGAACAGACATTGAAAAACGAATGATGGCAAAGTCTCAACCTCACTTGGTGCTGAAATGCAGCAATATGTTAAATCCTAGTTTAAAAAGGTAGCAAGTAATGAAATGGTTATTAATCTAAACCCCTGGAACATTTTCRAAATTACTTAAATGACTTTCCTATAATAAATCTTAATATAGCTTTAGTGGGCTATGGTTTTAAAGTTTTTATCTTGCACAGAACATTGAAAATAATGGTCCCTTTTCATCTGGGAATGGAGACTATCAAGTTTTCATGGTGGGCCATTAAGACAAGCTCAATATTAATGTCTTCTCCTGCTATTCTCCTCTAACTATTACAAGTTGAGTCTCTGATTTATTCCTGAAGAATTCTATTGGGGTGTAAAGATAACCACTTCTCCAGTACCCTGAGTATATAATTCTTGAGGTTCTATTCATGTCTCCTAATACTTTCAGTACATTTAGATCCTTTTCCATCTTCTCAGGCCTCCACTATGCCATACCCCACAGATGAGTTAGCCCAAATCTTTCCAGCAGAGAAGCCCATGATGGATTTTATTTTTCTTTAGATGGGCCCTTCATACACTCCAAAAATGGGATGGAAAGAAGAAAATGAAAGTTATGAATCAGCAACAAAAAAAGCCAAAATCAAAACCAAAACCAAACCCCACCAAAAAAAAAAAAAAAGGGGACACGCAGTCCTAGACACTCACATTTCTTACTTTTGTTGCAATCACAGGAAGGGCTGTCTCTCACCAGGAGTAGCTTTCACTCTTTAAATTTGTCCTGCTTTATCAATAGCATTTATTTTTCATTTGTACAATATCAACGTAGGGAAACTAAGAAGTCAGAGGAGGGCAATTTTACTATCTTTAGCAGCAGTGCCCAGAGACAAATCTGGCCTCAATTCCACCCCTATACTCTACAGTATTCCTGTTTCAATTAATTATCACCAATCCTGTCAACTGGATAAAATGTAATGGACACAACTACCTGTGTGTTAGAGCTGAGCTGTTTAACTAATCAAAGGACACATTTTGAAGACTAGGCATGTTTTGCCAGACAGAATAAGTAGATACTGAATAAAATACAAGGAAAATTTGTATAATTTCAYTAAATTAAATTTTAAAAACTGATAAATATTACGGTATGCAAAACAAAATCACTAGAAAAATCTTTTTTAAATTCAGTATACAATAATGATATCAAGATGTTAGAAATTTCTAATGAATTAATAAGAAGAAGAAACAAAAATGCTACTAAAAATACCTACATGATTCATGTCTTGTGAATATTATATTATTAACAGGAAAACATCTGTGAATGGTAATGGTAGCCTTCAAGTATTCAGGACATACACAATAGCYTACTGCTAATAATAAAAAGGGCATGCTTTGCTCACACTTTCATAGATTACCTGTTTAGAATGCATGGTTTGACTGCCTTTGACCACTGCACTTCACTTATTAATACTTGAGATTTTGGCTGCACTAAGTATATTCTTATTCTTATATTCTTACACGTCTCTATTGTTATTGCTTATGAGTGCAGCAACAGGGAAATCATGCCCAGGAAAATTAAGAAGGTTGATTTAAGTAATTTAGTTTCAGCATTACTAAAGCCTTAAGCTTCTGCTTAACCACAAATACTTAAAACATGCACCAATCACTTCCATGATTTAAATATATTACAAAATATTTCCCAGCAGAATTCGTCTCTACTGCATATGGTAAGATGACAGTTTACCTATATTCTCATTAGTATTTGTGTGTGTATTAATCCAGAATAATTACTTTAGTCTGATGATTTTTTTAAAATATTTTTTAAAGTTAGAAATAATTTTTTTAAAGCCTTTTTTATGGAGAACATCATTTTTTCTTTGCAAACCAAAATGTTACCAWTTTTTTTTGGCCAATACAAAAAGATACTTGTATTAAAACTCTTGGTTATCTTTGAAAGGTAAACCTGCTTTGTCATTGGTATTACGTAACTGGCAGAAGAAAATATTTTCTATGATGCTTCAYAGCAATGCACTCAATCTCATATCAGCTCTTTGAAGGTGGGAAACTTTACCTCCAATTCAACATAACACAAAGAAAGTGTAGATTCAAAGAATCTTCAGTGAGCACTAAAAATTTTTTAGGCAATGAAAGAATCCACTGTGATCCTGAAAAGCCCTTTATTAGGCTACCAGATGCTTGGGAGCTTTGTGCACAGCTGGCATCAACATTTTCGATCATGATATTTTCTAGATACACAGATATAGAAGCCTAGATCTAAACAAACAATCCTTTTTGAGAGGCTGTTAACCCATTTCCCACCTAAATTTTATTGCAGATCAATTATATGCAGATTTGCAATAAAAAAATTCTTAAATTAGCAGCAACCCCTGATTTAGATCTCACCCAACTCATTTCTGCACAGAAACGGACAGTCTCAGTCTCTTTCATTCAAAGACCTGGCTTCAAGGAGGAGGTCGATAGTAGCACATTATAGTAGTATAATATTGCCATATCAACGTGCTGAACCTGAATCCATACMCTTCACTAAATGTAGAAATTTAAGTCAAGAACTCACCCATTTGGGAAGTGTGCGTGTGTGTGCTACATAGACACAGGATCAAAAGGGAGGGTTAGCTCAAAGGAGACTGTGTAGTTTGGGACATCCTTCACTACTTTTACGGAAATATTCATTTCTGCTCATTAACTCACTAAAAATCATTATTTTGGGGAGAAAAACTTGAACTAGATGAGGTCTTACTGGTCTGTAACCCAGTAATAAGAGCACTTGTCTGCGTCTAGGACACTATCATACTTTGGTTACTGTTCTTTTCCTGCACTTGTTAGGAAACTTCACTAGTGAGGTTAAAATTTTTATTTGGTTTCCTAACCCATGAAGTATTAATGCACCCTTTTACTTTATGTAATTACATTAATTAAGGCCACATTTATACTGGCCTAGCCACCTAAATGTTCAAATGAATTATGAAATAAGTACAGATATTCTTCAGTGTAACTATGGATGGCGTTAATTTTCCTATGGCAGTCAGACTTAAATAATTTTTTGCTCAGAAATCTGGAGTTTCAATTCTGTAAATCAGTTAAAATATGCCCAATCTTCAACTTTTACTCAATTTCATTTTCATTCACAGCTTTGGCCTGTTGGTGCTGGGAAGGTGTTGATAACACACCAGTGCTTGGCTACTGCTGAGCAGTGCTGGCACAGCACCAAGGCCATCTCTCCAGCGTTCCCCCTCACCAGCAGGCTGGGGAGGGGACACAACCAGGACAGCTGACCCAAACTGGCCAAAGGGATATTCCACGCTTTATGGCATCTGCTCAGCAATAAAAGCTAAGAGAAATGGGAGGGGGAGTGGGATGGGGTATGGCATTATTTATTAGGACATTTGTTTTCTGGGGTGGCTGCTACGCATACTGAAGCCCTGCTTCTCAGGAAGTGGCTTGACATCATCTGTTGATGGGAATTAGACAATAAATATTTTGTTTCCCACTGCTTTTGTGTCTGGACTTTGCTTTTGTCTTATTAAATTGCCCTTTTCCTTGACCCCCAAGGTTTTTTTCATCTTATTTTCTCCTCCTTCCCATCCTGACAAGGAGGGGAGTGATAGAGCGGCTCGATGGGCACCTGGCATGCAGCCAAAGTCAACCTACTGCAATCACTAAAGCAAATATCTACTTCCCATTTCCATACTAATGTTAATCTACTTTAAGAAAAATCTTGTGCAATACTGAAATAAATTATTTTGCTTTTATTTTTACTCTTTTGTTTCTTTGGCATGATAATTCAGACATCATTCATAAGCACTGAAGTCAATTCAAGCCTACAAGCTCAGAAATAAAGATATTTGTGCTTGTGATAAACATCCTTCATGCTGATAAGGTGAAATTTGCTATATGCATATCTTGATATGCATATCTTGATATATGTTTTAATGATTAAGATAAATCAGAAAATCTGTGAACCAGTCTTGCTATTTTATTGAAATATTTATCTAAACACTTTTTTGTCCAAATTATTAATGTAATTTCTATGAAATCGATAAATATTTCTTTTGACTGAAGCCACGTGAGAAGCAATAATGGGCTTCTGGAAGTATGAGATCAAGTATATTTAACCTCAATATGTGCTTCTCAAGATATCTTCTTGTGTACTACAGGGAATATTCTACTTACCGACAGCTTTGAAAAAGATCTGCAATTCAGAGAAATTGCATAACCTGTAATTCACTAAAATACAGGCAACATATCCTCTATTTGAAGTGAATAAGATCTAGACCTGATCAGACATTTCTTGTAGAACTTAGGAATGTTTAGTACTTGAACAATGAACACCACAGAAATCTCTTTAAATAAGTAATGTAGTGAAAAATGGAGATAAAATCAGTTTCCAGGATGGCTGAAGATCACACTGCATCTGCTAGATAACACCACATAATACTGTAATAATGGAATGTATGACATTCGGAGGATCTTTGCTTCTCACAGATTATTGATTTTGCAGGAGTGCCAGCCTATGCTCAGGACTGCAGGAGACAGGTGACAAAATCAAATTATGGATGCCTTTCGAAGAGCAATGAAAAATACAGATAGTGATTTGGTTCAGGATCTGTAAACCTTATTAATATGCTAGAATGGAGTGCAATATGTCTTGCATTATTCTACCTAGGAAAAGACTGGTAGCTGGGGAATTCCGTTTGACTGACAGGACAATCTACACAGACAAGACAGGAGATGAAACCAAATTACTGAACGGCAAAGTGCAGTGGCTAAGTTTATCTATCTAGACAACATCATAATATGATAGAATATCATTGTCTCCATTTGATTTCCTGCAACTTACCCTGTCTCCTTGTTTTTGTAACGAGATATGAAGAGAAGTGTCAGGCTATAATATTATCTCTTGGAAAGATTTTGTGGGATTTTATACTTCCTTTGGAAATTCTTTTCTCTAACCATGTCCTTTACCTCAAAATGTTGAGAATAATTGAAGAAAACCTATGTTTTTTTATGGAGATATTTGTATCATATATATACACATATCCAGAAGCATGTAACTAGAGACTTCAAGTAAGTTTCCATCAAGGGTTTTTATTCAGGATCCCTAACATCACATTGCAAGTAAATTTAACTAATAGGGAAAATTGAGTTGTCTTCATGATCTTGAAGGCTGTGGCATTCAAATGGGCAGGAGAATGACAGACGAGTACTTTTCTTCTTCTCACAAGCTGAAAGTAAATGTCAAGGCAATTTTATTGTGACCTAGAGTAGAAATTAGGTAGTCATAAAGATCACTAATTCTCTGCACTGGAAAGTCTAATACATTTTTATGCATTATCCATAAATCTACTTTAGTGAAGGGAGTCCTGAAAGACTTCATGTACGCTCTCATTGCACTAAGGCTGGCTGAACAGGTGCTTTGAAAATTCATTGTCCTTCTCCTTGTAATACAAGTTTGAGCTATCATAGCTAACCTTAGTCATGTGTTTAGAGCTACTGGTTCAGAACCAAAATATTCACCATGGTGCAGGATGAAACAGAGGTTGGGCAAACAGCAAGAGGTAACTTTATTACTAAGTATTCACCCAGAATAAAAAAGTATGACTTACTGCATTGTTAGTCAAAACAAACAGCTTGACATTCCTATCCATTAGTTAGCAACTGATGACCAATTCCAAACAGCATATATTTACAAAGATTAGTACTGATAGTGAAAGTTTATTGTGTTCTAATGGAATGGTCGATATATTTGACACTGCCAAAATAATGTTATATTWGAAGCCCCACCAGTATGGACCTTATTCATCAGAGACCTATACACTTAGACCATTTTCTTTATAAAGCAGATGAGGTTTATTATGACAAACAGACATGGCAAAACATTATAGAAAGTACTTTTTTTCAGTAAGAGCTGTCTTTTAAATCAATCACTTTTACCAATGTTAATGTTATTTGGATTATTAAATGAGTAAGTAATGTGGGTCTTTGCTATCTGTCTCACTTTACTGTGCTAACTGGAATTACTTCATATGCAGTTTCTTCATGGTTAGATATCTGTGTACCATTAGAATGAATGATTCTTTGGTTTTGTGTGTTTCTGCTTTGTTTAATGTATCAGTAATAGAAACCCTGTAGTTCCTCCTGAATTCTAAAACTACAATTATCATAAAGCAAACATCACTGCAGTGGCCAATCTTTTTTCTCATGAGTAAGGTATCATGGATGTTTGCAAGGTGGATTCCGTTGTTCTGAGTTCTCTTTTTACCAGTAAATTGAATTTGGTGCTTGTGCAACTACTGGCTGTGTCTTCACAAAGAAACTCACCGGGCTCAGGCTCAGGCACTACCCTGTGATGAACTTCAGCATTTAAATATTTGCAGGTTACCTGGCTTGAGTCAAATATCATGTTCCCAGTTTAGGGGCATGATCAGAGAGACAATGTGGGGGCCACCAAAGGGTACGGATGAAGCCAATCTATTTGCTGGAAGAAGTAAGTCTAACCAGCCTGATTTGAGCTATGTTCCACCATTCACTTTCAGGGTTAGGGAATATTATTTTGCTATTAGAGATGTGCCACTTGGTTAGAAAGGTCAGGAGGGAGGGTTAGAAAGGTCATGATGGTATCTGCTCTGACAGAAGTTAAAAGGAGAATAAGGGGTCAAATCTGCTCTAGGCTGCCTCTGACCAATGGAAAAGACTTCCACAGAGCAGGGTCTGTGGAAAACAGGCAGAGTAATCACTGGTCACTGAGAATACTGTATCAAAGTCTGCTGTCTCTCCTGAGCTGTGCTATGTGGAAGGAGAGCTGACATTGCCTGTATTGTGGACACTTAAAACTTGCAAGTTTTACATCAATGTGTCTAGACTTGCAGCTGTTTTGAGGCATGACTGAAATGCACCTTAAGGACCTGAAAGGCCACCCAGGGATACTTCAGTTCTCATTCTGGACGTGAGGCTCTTGTACTACACTCAAAGTCTGCTGCATCTTCCTCAGTTTATTTATCTTGTCATTTTGAAAGGAACTAAAGTAGATTAAAGGCAAYACAAAACCAGATTTGACTGTTTTAAACTACTGTATTTACAGTTCCAAGGAGGAACCTGCAGGACTGTGGTATGCATTAAACAAATACTGAGGTGACAGCCTTATCCATTACCGATAAGTCTCTACTTCTAGAATAAAAAGAGGCATACCTTAGACTGMTTAGACTATATCCAACATGGTTAAAGTGGGGGAAAAATCCCCAAACAAAAATATAAAGGATATTACAGGCAGTTAACACACACTGGAAAACAGGGTGAATGAAATTGAAGTGACAATGTAAAGTCTGACTCAAAGACGAACATTTCATTAACTGCAAAAGTACRGTGAGATCATTAATAACCAATAGCAGTCAGAAAGTACTACAGCTCTAAATTGTATCTACATTTTCATTAGCTTTGTGACATCCAGTGTGTCCTGAGCAGTCTAGAGACTTAGTGCAGGCAACTTATGTGTTGTTTTGTGGACTTTCAGATGCTAATTTTCAGATAGTAATTGACTTCAGAATGTTTTGTGTTCATCTGTAAATCAAGCTGCATCACTGTTCATAATCATCTTTTTAATGTTACTCTTCAKTAGAAGTCACTTTCGTCTTCTGAAAGAAAAAACTACTTTTACAAAGTAAATTCTCACCTACTAGTTGGTTATATCAGGTACTTTCTCTACAAGTATGCTTTAAAAGTGTTTTATATATTTATATATATTTATAGACATTCATAAACCACATAATTACAGTTACGTTAATGTTGGTAAATGTCATTCAGAATACTCTAATGTTTTTAGATGGCCTTTTTCTGGTATTCAGAGGTTTTTTTCTGTGAAAACCTAGAATTGACAGAATTCTTCTGTCTTCACTGTAAAGGATATACACTTTCATTATTCACTTTGCATTAATAGAAGCCCTAAAGATTATATGCAGCTTAATTTCTGTCACTTATTTAATATTCGGTCAAATAGGGTGAATTCAGCTCTACTCAAGAGAAAAGATTAAGTTTTAGATTGAAAAAGAAGAATGATTTTTGTCAGACAGTCAGTCTTAGTCAGTCATGTTGTTAATGGTAGCAATTCATCTCCTGTCAATTAATCCTATAAATACACTAATACTCCCAAGTTTTTGAGACTCCAGTTGGAATGGGAGTTGCATTACTTCTGTCATGTGTATAGTAAACTGTTTCAGAGAGATAGATAAGTTCTTGGCTCAAAGTTCAGCACTGGAAAATTAGAAATGCCCTGCTACTTTTGCTTTCACTGGCAGAAGTCATATTTTTCATTTCTATCAACAATTCATTTCATGGTTATTAAAATAAGAATTAATCACTGTCAGATGTCATGTGTCTGTATTTCGAGATTTGGTGACAAAAAGTGTATATTGATTTAGTGCAATACTGAAAGTCTTTTATAATCATGTCAACTAAATTTAACATGAYTCATCATTATTGGGGAAGAAAAAAATTCCTATGGCATTTTCTCGCATGGACATTCATATTATAAACCACAGTCTGTGTGGAGTTAAGGATGTCATCATTTTGATTTATGATGAGCAAATCCTGAGATGGCAGATCACCTGTATTTTCATGTACCTACACTGGGATGAGCCCAACAAAAAAAGTGCTGGAACCTCTGCAGGCCAGGAATCAGTGTGAAATGCAGTTGACACCTCTCCTGCAATGCCAGATTCCATATTGCCTCAGCTCCAATCCTATGTGTAAAAGCTGATCAATGATAAATCCACCTTCAGTGATCCTCTTTAATGTCAACAGTGAAAATCATGAATCATCAAGTCGTCCATCACTAATGGCTATCCATCATTTCAGCCTCAGAACTACTCTGGGAAGATAACACAGGTGTAGCCAGAGGGTCTCTCAGTCAAGAATGACAACACATTTAAAGTGTCATTTATATTACACTGAAAAAACTCTCCARAAGAGGGAGAGGTGGGGAAAAAAAAGAGCTTTGTTCCAGATATATTTGTGTAACAGAAATATGCCAGCTGTTTTCTAGATAGCTCCCCTATCTATCAGTACTCTCCTGTGTCTCTGTCCTAAAAGACCTGAGGTTTTAAACAGAAGGTGCTTAAACTTTGCTTGCTTATAATTTAAATTCACAATGCATGGGCTGGTTTTCACAGATGTTGGATACCCCAGTATTTGACCTGGTGTTCCTAGAGGTGAAGAAACTGAATTTTTGCCTACAGAAAAAAACATCTTCATGAAACAACCAAGAGTTGTTTCATGTTTTCTTCATGAAACAACCAAAAGTTTTTTTAAGGAAAGGAACAATTTTTGTCAGTTCTAAACAATAAAAAAAATATTTGAGGAAAGTTCAGAGCAGCATATCTTGATCTTTCAAAACGGAGAGTTCATTTTTTCATGAGAAATAACGTTTTAAAGACATATAATTAATTTGTTCTGAGAGTTAAAAGTTTGAAGCARAACACAATGCTTTGAAATTACTAAAGCAGTTCTTTTACTTTGACCTGAAATTTATGGTTTACATTTTTGATTTGAGGAATTTTTTATCCTCTTTTACCATGATATTTTCCCGTTAACTTTGCTCTTTGATCATGAGTTGGATGGTTGAGCAGCAGTTTTGGAAAACCTTCACTCTTTAACATCCATGTGATGACAGTTTCTTGAAGATGAGTGGTGCTGCTGAGTAAGAGTAAATGAAAGATCTGTATAAATTATATTTCAGCAACCATGAATCATGTTAGTGTTTGTGCAACTATCCACTGTTTTGGCAATGAAATGCAAGCCTGTGTCTAATAAATCCAGTGAAGTCTTTGATCTTTCCTGCTGAAACACCAGTCAGTCATACCAAATGGAATAGAGAACAGTCATCAAATGACAACAAATGTGCAGTATGCTCTGGAATAAGGTGATCAGCTTCATTTTAATCTGTGGCATCTTAATGAGTTAAACACCTCTATGACCTGTCTGAATGCAGAATGGGTACTTCTGCAAACATAGATATCAAACACCAGCTTTCACAAAATACGAATTAGGCAATAAAGTAATTGTCTAGCTCAGTTCTCCTTTACTTACTGAGCTTGATTTCTAATAAAATAAAACATTATTTGCTCCTGAGTAAACCTCATAATTTCTATTTGGTTTAATTTTTAATATTACTGGGAGCTGATACGAAAGCAGGTTGTAGCCTTGAGGAAGCTTTTGCTTGATTCTCATGGGATGCTGATCAAAGAGCTGATATACTTTTTAACTTCTGTCTTTTTGCATTAACTATATGCTGAAATTTGAAAGCCAGACACTATTGAAGAAAATACTAGTGCACAAATGTTTCTTCTCTCCTACAGGGGGCCAAATTTCTATACAATATGTACATGCATTGAGGTTTCAGAAAACAAGAAAAATAAGTGAGTAGATAATGAGAAATCTCTGTATCGTTTGAGGACAATAGTATGTGGTGACCACCTCCAAAAAAGCAAACCTTTGAGCAAAAGATGCTAATTATTCCCTTGGGAAAACTTGTATAAGTCATATCCATTAAGCTGACGATATGAAGTGTAAAAGGCAGAGCACTATCAAGGTTTGACAATCTCACAAATCCTTCTTTGTCAATTTAAGGGGGTTTGCTATTCCACTTAGGTCAATAAAATAATTTGATCCATTGCAGAATGTTTATTCTGCCTCATTTTGTAAACAGTAGCATGAAAGAAATGTGTACAAATGCTAGAGACAAGAGGAAGGTTTTAATGTGGAGCTCAGCTGTGAATGAACCATGGAAAGCTTCGGTTTGCATCTGAGTTTTGCATTATCTGCAGGAAAACTTCAACAGATCAGGAAATAAAAAAGTACAGATGAAGGTTCTGCAGAGTGGTGGTACATAAATTTCTCTTTACATAAGAGTTTTAAAGAAACACTTTAAACAAAAAAAAGCTCAATTATAATATTAGGGACAGATGCACCTGATCTCACAGACAGCCTGATAGAACATTAGCATTTTTTATTGCATTCAAACTGCCACAGTAAGATGATAGATCAATATTTCAACTCAGATTTTTTGATCTAGTGCAAGGAGCTGTAAAGTCAGACAATGTATTGCCAAACCATTGCCTGAGGGTGAAGTTCGTGGCTCTGTGAAGTTCGTGGCCCTGTGAAAGGCCAGTGAAAGGTTGTCAAAACATTTAAGTCGTACTCGCCATCTCTAAATAGATCTTAAATTTGACCTCTCTCTTTGGAAATTCTTGAATTAGTCCTTGGTATTGAGAGAAATTTGCTTTTCTGAGTGTCCAGATCTCATACTAGGCAGAAGGACAGTACTTTGAACTGATAAAGGCAGTCCTTGCCAGACATGTGCTGGATACAGGCAGGACTACTCTGCAAGGCAGAACACCCATCCATTCATAATAATACACAGCTTTTGTTCACCACCATGAATACTGTACTTCCAACTGACCCTGCCACTAGCACACAAGGAAAAGGTCAAAGAAGGAAAATGAAATATTTCCATTACTTTCGTGGTTCATGTTTGTTGTAGGTGCCTGATGCTTTGTTCCCACAGCCTATGGAGGAACCCCTAGTCCCTTTAAAATCAGGAGGAATTAGTCCAACAAGGTGTCCATGCCTGAAATTTCACCTCTTGAAAAGACTTGAGTTACGGCAAGTGGCTCAGCAGAAACAGCAGCACTGCAGAATGTTCAGTTTATCCTGAATGTGAAAAAGAAAACAGATGGTAAATGAGACAAACATAAGGAAGTACAAGAGTTAGGAAAAACAGGTCATATGAAAAAGGACAACAGAAGAAAAAGGCATGTGGGCAGAGTAACACTGCAGACTTAAAGGATAAGATTTTAAGAGAATTCAGTAAAGGATTCCCCAGAGACAGAGAGATGTCACACCTGAGATGTGATAATCATTCCAGACACGTGGAGAGTCAAAAGCAGTCAGAAGTGGTGCAGGAGATCTTGGATGGCTTGAAGAAACCCATGATACCCTGTGGCTGCAGGAGCTGCAAGTAGATTGTCGTCTCCAAATGTTGTTTATTTGCCTACACTAAAAATAAAATGGAAAAAGGAAGCAATATTAAGGAGTGCTTAAAATAATAATGTCAGCTTTTACATCCATGTGAAAAAAGTACTTACTAATACCAATAATACCTACAAGTACTGGAATTGAAGTTTACTAAAAGAGTAGTTCCTGTAATATTTGGTTTGTTCGGCATGTTATGTATTATTAATTTCCCTATTTTTCCCTTTACAGTTAAAAAGTTTATTTCCCTTGTTTTCAATAGATAAAAAAATAATGCACACTTATTAACAGTCTTAACATTTTGTTTTGCTTTTAGATAATATTGTTAGAAGGACTTATAAAAACCTGAACCTATTTAAGCAGCTGCAAAATACCTTGTTTCAATTGATCATGTCCCTGGAAATTAGTGTGAAATCCCCAAGAAAGGACATCTTATTTCATGCCTGTGGTGAACTACATGTGTTTCTGTAATAAGGGAAAACAATGATTGTGTTAATTTTGTTCTGACTTTTAATGAATAAGTCAGCTTTTCTGATAAGGTTTTGTATTGGTACTTACATACATAATTTTATCTCATATGTGACTATCTTTGTTCAACAACAATGCACATTAAATAAAAAGGATTTTTTATTCTAGTGTGAAAYATATGCCTACATTTCTGTGTGTGCCCTAAAGACTTCTGTCGCTGTTCTCCCCACGGACGAGTAGAGAAACGACACGAAGTCCGGGCTCAGGGATAAATGGAAGCACTTTAATGATGTCTCAGAAGGCTTTTATATGTTAGTTCGCAAAGTGTATTAAGTGGCATAAGGTAATTGGTTTTTTGCCATCCACCCCCTAAGGGGATTGGTCAAGTTCTAAGACACCGATCTCTGAATGTTTTTCTAGTTAGAACCATAACAATTCTGCAAAACAACCTGCAGCTGCAAGAAGTTTACAAAACTGCAACATTGTTTCGAGTTACTTGCATGGGAACGACAGAACTCTCACAAAAACGCTGCAGAGAGCTGAAGAAATTCTCTGCTGGAGCTTTTTCAGCATCCATAGACTTCTGCTATGTGACAAGAAAAAAGCAAATTTTAAATGTCATGATCATCAAAATGTTGTTGGACTAACATCTTTAGATGAAGTCTCAGCACAAACATTGAATTACACAGGAATGAGGAGAATAAATAACCATTTAATTTCAAATAGCAAGAATTTCAAGCGACAAGCCAATCACAAAAGACAATATTTATAAAAACTTTTTCAATTTGGGAAATGAATAGTAAAATATTTCATTTAAATTCCAGATAAACTGAAGTCTGGGACAATTCTACCCGAAGTCTGCCAGGACAGGATCTGGAGCTGAATCCTCAAAACAGTTTGGTATCAGGCAATGACATTAGAAGTGTCCAACAGTTAGAGACGAAATGGCAGTCAAAGCAATCCATGAACGCTTTGCTGAGTGACTGAAACCACTTTTCTTCTCAAAGGGTGGGAGGCGAACTGGAGCTTTACTGTTCATTTGCATTGTGGCCACTTTCATTAGTCTGATGAATTAGACTGCTGAAGCCTCACTGCCTTTATAAGGGTTGAACAAGTATAAGATTGGTCACTTAGTGACTAAGTAAACATTTAAATTTTCCCCTCCCACTTTAGGGTGTCTGTGCTGTTGTTTTCTCTAATTTCCACAGCAACCAAAAGTAGGACAGCAGTTTGAGAAGGCTCTTCTATCCCCTGTACTGCGAAATCTGCAAGTGCATTTGTTTGTGCACGCCAAACCCCAGATAAGCATGTGCAAGGATGTAATTACATCTTAACCTGTCTGCTTAAGATGTCTGCTTTCCCACATAAAAATTTCCAATGTTAAGTTCTGTGAAACTCAGCCAGTCAATAAAATCTGTGATAATGAAAAAGGCTGCATTTGATCATGGACAAGAAAGCTTAAACATATTGTCGCATGAGGCTGAGAGGTCTTTGAACTTGGTTTTCTCATCTATGCTCATTACCTTTTAGGGCATCACTGTTCAAAATACATCATCTTCCTAGGTAAGGAGCTGAATTCACACTTTCTTTACATATAATTTGCTATAAAAGTAAAAAAGAGAAAAGAAGAGCAATTAAAATTTCCCCCCAATCTCATGAAGTTGAATTTTGTACCTATTTGAGAGCTCCACAGTTTTTATTCTGCCAAGTTCTGTACAGGAGTTTTGGGCAGCTCTCTTCTCATCTTTTCTGAGATAAATGCACATTTCAGTTTTGCATTTTAATGGGTTATTCTTGATTCCTTTTTGAGACACCTGATCTACAGGCTCTAAGCAGCCACTGTTTCAGTCCCAAAAATCTCTTCCCTAGAAGAAGCACTGACTGAATTGAGGATGATACTTTGAAATAGTGTGTCCTTCTCTGTGAACCATGAAGAAACAACACACGAATGTGGACCATAGACAGGACATTGTACTACACCAAAGCCCTCTTTAGAAACAGTTTTGTGGTAGTAGGCCAGCCCTGTAAGTCTTCCTCTGACAGCAATCTGCATTGGACCCTCTCTTCATCTGCTCTAAATTCACCATATATCCACTCCCTATCTTTTTTTATCAAATGATGTGGTGATCTCCAGACCCTCAGAACAGTGAATGACTTCTTAAAACTGTTTTACTTGGTTAAGGATAAGATTTGTTATTTAGAGTTCTTGGTCACTGATATAAAGTATATACACTGTATATATAATACAGTGGAAGAAGAAACTGTTCCCAGAAAAATTAATATATTAATTTACCTTTTTCTTCATCACCTCTATTGATTGATGGATGAGGTTTCTCAGCATCTCCTTAGTTCAGTTTTCTTACTGCTGACTGTAAGTCACTGCAACTTACTACCTTCCCTGTTTTTCTGCTGAAGTGACCGAGATGTGCATCACACTTTATGGACAGGTAACCTCCAGCTCTGGCTCCAAGTTGGGATAGGTGTGCTTTGCTTTTCCCCCATGGTTCAAATGTCTCTTCAGTTCAGATAGCACTACTGCTTTCTTTCCTCCATCTTCTGCCTTTTTTATTCAGAGGAAAACAGTCTGTGCCAGTGGATAGTACACACTCTGATTTTACCTTCACAGTGTCGGGTGCAGTGTGTGCCAGGTCAGGGCTGTGGGGACCACCGTACAGCACACCTACACTGCAGTGTTACTGGCAGAGGCACCTATTCTGGTTGCCATAATTACAGGCACATTAGTTGCGTTCATCAAGAGGCCAATTAATGGCTGCATCATCTGATATTCTGAGAGCAACATCTCACTTTTCACATTCTGCTAGTGTAAGTTTCCTACAGAAGCATTAGAGGCAAGTATGGCTAATAAATCCACCTCTTTAATTTGTGTCCCAATGCTCTCTAAGTAAAACAGAAGACAGTGATGCAAATATAGGAAGAAGAGCTCACTTAAGCTGACTAAAATCACTGGAGATACGAACCCTTACAGGCAAACACAGTGCTTGTCAGTTTGCATCAGCTTCTGATCTGAGAACACCAGAAATAACACTGATATGCTCTTTTGACAGTCTCAGCTAGCTGAGTTTTCAGCAGCCCATATATGCGTTGCCATGAGTTTGGACACAGATGAGCAAACTTGTTTGTCCTTCCCCTTGCCGTTGTCACACACAATCAGGTCCTTTAAAAATTCGCTTGTCATAGGTAATTCAAGTTCAGCTGCACATACCAAGGTCTGCCACTCAGGGTTATATGCTGTCTTTAACTTCCTCATTTGTCTAGAGCAAAGCACAGGTACATTCACCAATTCTTGTGTTGCCATTTACACCCCTAYCCTAGCAAGAAAGGATTGATTCAGGTGTAATGCTAGCACAGTGTGGCTGGAGTCCCTGGCCACTGATGGTCTACCAGGGAAAAGCACTTGCAGCTGCACAGAGCAGCCTGAATCTGTCTGTGCAGACAGCTGCACACACTGGTGACCAGTGCAAACTCTGGAAAAAACCCCAAGCCTTCAAACTCTACAGGAGCAAAAGTAGAGGGGGCAAACACGTATTCATAGTCACTTAGAACTGTTTACGTTGGGAAAGACCCTTAAGGTTATGGAGTTCAGCCATTAACCAGGTACTGCCAAGTCCACCACTAAACCATGTTCCTAAGTGTCAAATCTACATTTCTCCTAAACACCTAATGGTGACTCCACCACTTCCCTGGGCATCCTGTTCCAGTGCTTGACAACCCTTTTGGTGAAGAATTTTTTTCTTAATATATGTCTCTAAACCTCCCCTGGAGCCTTTTGAGGTTGTTTCTCTTCATCCTATCACTTGCTACCTGGGAGAAGAGACCAATCCCCACGTGGCTACAACCTTATTTCAGTCAGTTGTTGAGGGTGATAAGGTCTTCCCTGAGTCTTCTTTTCTCCAGGTAAAATAACCCCAGCTCCCTCAGCCACTCCTCATACAACTTGTTCTGTAGACCCTTCTCCAGCTTCTTCTGACTATTCTTTTCAGCAGACTTCCAGTGGTGCTCTGATAGGGGTTAAACCCGGCTTTGGGCTGAAAGCAGCTCACACAGCAAAGCACTGTGCACTTTGTACAAAGTACATGAGTCACTACTCATGCRGTGGATAAGTGCAATTTAAAGCCGTTTATGGCAGTCTCCTCGCACTTTGCCTGCCTTTTAGTTGGTCTGCTATCTCTCAGACTTGTAATTAAATGCAAATTAAAACCTTTGGAGTAGCATGTTCTACTCTCTTCATCTACACAAAACCAGTTGATGCTGACTTCAGTTTTTGATACATTTCGGTAATCAGGGCTAAGGTATTTTCCTGAGCATGTAAACATTGATGTACCTGGGCCATCAGCAGCTATGTCAGGGCACTGCCTTGCCTGCCACCTGTGTCTGCACTGTGCATCCCTTCAAATTCCCTGCTTTTCTCCCCAACACCTTTTTACTGGCGCAGAGTACTTTCTCTCAGCTTCTCCYGGTAATTCTCATGGGAAAACAGTCATTAATATAAAGCTTACTGTGAAATATCTGTTCTTTAAATAGCCTGGGGATTGTCTTCTGTGGCATTTTTATTTTAAAAACKGAGATATAAGGCTTTATTGACACACATATCTCAAGGAGTGCTAGCTAGCTAAGGATTTGGTGGCTAGTGGATCAGAACTGCTAAATGTCATTGATTATCATCAATGATGTCATTTGTTATTCAGTCAGAACAGAAACCAAATATACACAAATATTTTTCCTTGCATATACTCAAAGAATTGCAAGAGGCTTATGAAAGCAACCTAGAAAATTTTGTGGTCTTTTGTACCTTTTAAAGCTCCAAAGAAAYGCAATACAAAAGAAAATGTCTGGCAGTCTGAATTATCAACAGATGCAAGTTCTGAATAAGCAGAATTAGAAGAAAACAAATAGAATTTCTTCATAGTAGCAAACCTTTTCTGTTGATCCTSTACAGTGGGTTTTTCATTACCTGATATTCATTCTCCTTACTCCTTTGATCAGGCTGTCCCTTTTATCACCACAGTGATTTTGTGAACAATGTCAGWTCCCATATTTAACCCAGCTTCTCAAATTGTTGTTTAAGGGACTGTGACTGATCTTTTCCACCATGGAAAAAGAATAAAAATAAATTGCTCATTGTTGGTCTTTCAGTCCTGAAAATGGACTAGACTGAAGGTACTCTGTGGCACTAAGAAATGTTTTATGGAATGCTTTCAAAAAGAAAAATAAATGTATCTGTCAGATAATGAATTCGTAGGAACACTCAGGCTAAGCTGTTATGCAGACTTTTCAGTCCACATCCTGACTGGCTGATTTTGCTCATCAGCCCAGCTTCCTCTCCTCTAAACAGTCCCCTGGCCCTGTTGATTTTGCTCCCAAAAGTGAAGAAGTGATGGGCTACTGGCACGTAAGAAAATCAGGAGTGATTGCCATAAAGTATTTAAACTTGAGAAATAGCAACTTTCAATCTACATCAGTGATCCAATAGCCCAGTACTGTCATCAACCCACATTTCTGCTACTGGGTTTGCAGCTAAAAACAGATAGAAGCAGAGCTTGTGTACATTTCCTCTCAGCAGAGTGAAGAATGAAGAGCAAAAAGAGAAAGAGCAGGTTTTTTCTTTCTTGTGTTAATGCCCTTTGCAGAATCAATATGTGGTATCCCCAAACCCATCCACATGCATGGAAGGGGCTGACAGMTTCCATTCCAGGATCTGAGGTACAGTATTTGAGAAACAGAGGTTGAAAAACATGCTTTTATGCAAGACAAAAAAATAAAAAGGCATTCTTTCCTAAAGGATCCTTGCAGCTTGGTTATTTATATGCAGATATTAATTTGTAATAAATTAGAAGAGTTCTAAAACTGGAATACTAGCAATGATCTGGGTTTTCCTCATCATGTCAATGGGATGAAGCAGGAGAAAMCTTCTTTCCATTTGAGACAACTGTAATATTTTAATAGGCTTAAATGGACAGACAGACAGACTTCTGGTCTTTCCCACATCTCAGTCCAGTCGTCACAACTGACAATAATTAAATGATATCTCCTTTGAATTACTGCATTAGACTTGCAAGAGGAAAAAAAAAGTATGATTGTACTATTTCTTTACACTGCAGGAATGTTGTGGGTAGATGCTGCTTACTTTTTCCTAAGTAATCTCTCACAGAAAGTGGTGTTTGTGGTGTCCCAGGAGCCAGACTGCACAGACACAATGGTGCAGACCCAAGCAGAAGCCCATGCTCCAGGGCAGTGCACAGACCTCAATAGCATCCTGAGTCTGGGCAGGCATTTGCAGTGTGGACAGTCCTCACGGAAGGCATGAGCCCCTGACATCCCTGACACTTTATAGTAGAGATGTGACGTCACTGTCATTGAGTTACTGGGTGGGAACAGGGGCATTGCTTTTACCGTTTTTAAGGTCTATAAACTAAAGAGCCCTGAAAATTTACCWTCCTGTCTAGGTTTGATTGACAAAATAGTGCTGTATAGACACACATTTCAATTTCAGATACACAGAAGATATATTTTTCTTTTCATCACAAGTACTGTATGTATAATACATAACTATTCAAGGCACTTCTACTAGGAGAGCATAATTTAGAATAGGTGTGTTGTTATCAGTTGGAGGTACAGTAGAGCATATTTGATGACACTTCTCATTACTGAAATGGTTTCATCTCCATTTGATATTAATTGGATGTACTTTTCATTGTCTTAACTCAGTTTTTCATTTACTTGGAAGAAAGGTTCTGGATGTAGATTAATTTCTAAGYGTGTCCTTTTTACAGGAAAAATATCTAAATTCTCTTGTATTTTGGGGAAAAAAAAAAGAAAAAAGAAAAAAATCATACCCAGTCTTCCTTCTTGGTTCCTAAGTGCAAAACAGTCCATGAGGACTTCAGAAAAAGCAGCTGCACCTAATGTGATGGGTTGCAAGCTGTGCTTGTACCCTGAGGCCAGGAGCTGCCTTGCAGAATATGCTTGTAATTGTCTAAAATCAGGTGCCTTTTTCAATTCATGCACAGGAGTACTTGGGGATAGTCATGATGTTCTCAGGATTCATTTAGAAACAYCACATAGCAAACCACTCAAGAACTAGAATGACTCAGTGTCTGGGAGGTGTCATTCTACCCTTTTGTTCTCTAGACTGAACCTGAGCAGTGCATTGCAGCAGCTGATTAATTTCTTTTAAAAATACAGTCATGCTAACAAAATCTGTTCAAATATGCAGTGCATAAAGATTGATTAATTCAAGATGTTTGAATTTAGACACTCTGGTAGCTGTAGTAGCCCTGTAATTAGGATCATACAGGGTCTAATTTGTCTTTGATTAAGTAGGTACTCAATTAAAAAATCCCATGAATATGCACATGGAAAAAATTCCCACACTTTTTCCTTATCTAGATATTTTCAACCACATAAAATATATAACTTAATTTTTGTGTAACCCTAACACATTTTTTCTTGTATATTCTTTGTAAAATATTTTTTAAAAAATCACAGAAGTATGGTATCAGGGAAGTTTTCTGTAAAAATAACAAATGATCATACTTCCTAACCAGCAGGCATGTGTGTTTAAATCACAGCAGACCCTCATCAAACTTGCACTATCAGTAATTAGAGGATATGCCAGTTGATCTAATAATGATTTTTTTCTTCAAAATTAATGCAAATATGGCTGGTAGGGTGTATCATATTACTGATGTACTCAGAACTGTAGTTTGCCTCACCCCGTGCTGCTTGATGACTCAAGCCGGGCTGTCCATGCAGATTAACTGTCTGGAAATTTGGAGTGTCTGAGTTTGGAGGCCAGGCAAAAACGTGCACACAGAGCATGAACAACCAATACATTCAATGCTGTCTGTTCTCACAAATAATTTTGGCAATTAATGCATCATTGCAAGGGAGACGTGAAYTGATGAAATGTGTAGGACATATTCTCCAAAAATCCATTAGAGAAAAATTCTGTCTCTGAACCAGGCAAAAATTATTGCTGTACCAAAGTAGAGAGTGAAGACAGCCTTTGTAGCCTAACTTGTCTAACTGGTTGATTTTACTGAAGCATAATTTTGCCACAAAGCTCAGAGTTCAGAATCATAAAGCTCAGATTTTGGGATCCATGTCACAAAAAGCACTTGTTTGGACACTGTACCTGAGACATATCAGCAGTGAAAGTAAAATATTTCACAGTCAGTCTTATAAAATAAGATCTACATACTGCACTCATACCTGGTTAGGGTAGCACAAATTCTTGTTTTCTGTTTAGAACAGTAGTAAGTGAGCTCAATGACTTGTTACTCTATCACAGTCATTTGTTAAATCCTTCCTTTTCCGTACCCTGTCTACATTTCTTGCCTTTACAGAAGGTACTCCTCTTCCATAAYTTAGTGCTGGAATCATGGCAAATTAAGGGCATAGACAAGATACATAAATATCATCATAGCTTGTACTATACTAACTTGAAAATTAGGCTCTCAGGAACAGAAAGAAGTCCTTTCTCATGTTCTCTCTGCAGAAATGTTTGTCTAATTTCCTAAATTCTATTCCTACTTTCAGGCACATCTTTATACATGGTGATTTCTGCTTAAAATATCAGGGTGTTACTCCTTCTCTTTGAACTGAAAGAGTTCAACATATGTAGTACTCTCTGTCATCTTAGAGATTAAAAAAACCACCATGTAACTACAAGCTGTGGTTTGGGCTTATGTTTCAACATCACTGTTGGAGAAATAACAGAACAAAGTTTCAAATCATTGGACGAATCAAGAAAAGGGGAAAAAATGCCTAAAATAGATGTCTAGCATTGCATTCTGCTGGTGGAAAATTGCCACCTTCACAACAAGGGATAAGAACAAAACCTTGCTTTACACAGCCATTATGCTTAATGTAATGCCACTTGGAACCTCCTAAAACCAGCAGCATATAAGAATAGGTTCTGTGTAGTCTTCTAAAAGAGAATGTTAGAAAAAGGACAAAAAATGAAAAAAAATGCCCCCTATTTTCACTTAAAAGAAATAAAAGATAGTGGTTTAAAAAAAAACCCCAATCGTTAAATAAAGAGCTGAAACTCAAATGACTTGAAGATGAAAAAGGTTAAAACACGTAAAAAGGTCAGTACTTCAAAGATCCTCAGGTGATTATTAAAAATATAATACCCAAACAAAGCAGCAAGAAAGCACAAGATGGTATTGTAAATATATATATATGTGAGTGTGTGTGTGTGTACAAAAGTATAAAACAGAAGAGAAAACCTAAATTCACCCACAACAGTAAAGTTTTAAAACACCAAGAAATGACTGCACTCTAGCAGTTACAAGCAAACCCTCAGGTTCAAATAAGGAACTGAAAACCCAAGGCAGGAGTCCACTATAAAAGACAACACTTTGGTGAATAATTTGCATGAACTATTCCTAACGGGACCACAAAAGTAAATAGAAACATAGCCGTTTTCAATTTGCTTCAAAAAAGCTGCTTATCTGCTGAAAAATTCATAGTGATCCATGCATTACAAAATCTTAACACCAACTACTGCAAAGGCAGGATATTTCTGAATTGTTTCCTTAAGTACTTGTTTGAGAAAAAACTCATCAAGACCTTGAGTAGCAGCTGGAGGAACAGAATGATTTCAGGTAGATTTTGAGATTTTTTTTCTTTCTGCTCTTTCATGYATGTGCTTTCCAGTTTATAAGCCAGAATGTATCTGTTTGCTTGATGAAACTTTCTGTTTACATTTAAAGCTTGGATAGTATTTAATGTGTATACAGTGGATTCGATAAGCTGCAATTGTCTTTTCCATCTCTCTAGAGGAGGCAAATCCAAATAAGTGCCAGCTACCTAAAATAATTTTGAGTCCAAAGCGCTGTGATAATTTGAGTCAGTCCAAGAACCAGTTACACCAACATCAAATAAAGGGAAAAGATTTCCTGCTGGAGTATGCTCTGATGTTACTTGAAGTAGGGGCATGCAGTGGTAAAGGAAGGGCTCTAAAATTAAGCTTGCTGAAGAAGTTTTTGTATCTGTAAAGAAAAACTGGACAATTTTTTTATGACAATACCCAGGGCTTGACATGTCTCCTAATCAGCTTTCTTATACTCTGTGCTGTGGGATTTTTTTCCTTTTTTTTCCTCCAGTGATCAAGTTTTACATCTAGTTTATTGGTGAAGATGACCTCTGTTTCTTGGGAACAAAGTTTGCAAGATAAACATTCATTCATACCAATAATCAGAAATGTTTGTGTATATTATTTTACATTTAAATTTTCTCTGTCTTCAGTTGTTCCTAAACCTGCATCCTGCTCCCTTACTCCCATATGGTACTGTTTGTCCTTCTGATAACCCTGGGGTAATTTTGAACATTCTTTAAAATGAGTAATCTTCAYTTTAATTCCCTGAAATGAAAGAAATAAATGGGGATTTATTTTTGATGAAATAATTAATTACTAATTCAAAAAATCCAAAGCAAAAGGGTACACCACCCCCTAGTAATTAAAGTAATAGGTTTTCCATTAAGATAGAGTGTGCCAATTTATGTATTTACTCAGAAAAATTTCCTACAGTTTGCAAATAAAGAATGCATTGCACTCCTGCAGTGTGTTCGAGAACAAATATAGATAAATCCTTGACATTCATTTTAAAGTAAAAGCATGTGGCAGCCTGAGAAACTTGCTGCTGGAGATTATAAATGTCTGTGACTATCATTCTGAATTCAGAGTGATATTTACTAGTTTAATTTGTGCATCTTATGGTTTGGCTATAGCTGTACACTGTATCTTTTCAAATGCTGGAAACATATGTAAGCAGTTAAACGAGCAATAAGCTGCAGCATTAATGAAACAAGCCTTTCATTTGGAAATCTAGGTAGTTCACGTCATCAAAATATAAAGCCTGCCTCTCTTTGTATCTTTCAAAATGCATTTCCGTGTGCTGCAATTTACCATAATGTAATCTGTTTGGAAAAGTAGAGTAATAAAGCCCTAGTTTCTTCCTTGTCTAAATGGTAGCTATGATTGTCTCAGTAGGGTGCTGCAAAAGCTGGGGGGACAAAAATGTCCTTGTAAAGACATG
This sequence comes from Parotia lawesii, assembly GCA_003713295.1. Classification (NCBI taxonomy): domain Eukaryota; kingdom Metazoa; phylum Chordata; class Aves; order Passeriformes; family Paradisaeidae; genus Parotia; species Parotia lawesii. The sequence goes on from RAHM01000075.1 coordinate 2,804,904, forward strand.
CAGATGGAGCAAAGTGTTGATTATTGGATGCTAATGGAGGAGGATTATTCATAATGTACTTTTAGACTGTTTTTTTACTAAAAGAATGGTCTTTTTATGGCTACAATGGTCAAAAGTAAAAAGCTAGATGTCATTTTTAATTATGCAGTATAGAGAGAAATTGTAACATCTTGCACACAGTGGTACATTAACTGCTGAGTTTTAGYGGCTGTAGCATACAGTCACTGCCATCTCCATCGTCTGTAAGATGCACTGTTTTGGATGTGAGCCTCAGAAATCTCTCTGAGGAAGGCAATCCTACAGAGTATAGACTTAGTATATCACAACCCCCAAATCTTTCAAAAATTTCACTGGTTGTTTTGGTGTTCAAAGCATGATAAAAATATGGGTCATCAATGGATGTTCTTCTGGGCTGCAGAGACCTTCTACAAATAGGTCTGAAATAAGTCTCTTTTCATTTGGTAATCAATAGTCACGGCAACTAGATGGTAGAGCATACCTGTCTGCTTCACCCATCAGCACCTAGCAGAGCAACTACTATGATGCTGAACTTGTAATACTTCAGTCAAATACGACCTGACAGGTCACATATTCACAGCAGGATATCATACTTTTCAAGAAGTGAAATAGAGAAGTGTTGAGGAAGGGTTATTCAGATGAATTGTTGAAGTTGCAGCATTAAATCCCTAAGAAAGTCAAGCGGTATGTGAAAGCATAGTAAATGTCYGTGCTGAAGTGCACTTTCCCTCTAACAGTGTTGCTCAGTGACATGCTTAGACTGCCAAGAGATCATTTAACTACCTAAAGGAATACAGATCCCAGGTTGGTTTTTTTTTCCTTGTTTTTGTGCTTGTTTTTTTGCTCTTAGGTATTCATAAATCAATATACTCTGGAAGTAAGATTTGTTTTATTTTTTCTCCAAAGTATGGGAAGGACAGCTACAGACTAAAAAAGGCAAATCTGTTCTTCTGACAAATAATTACAGATTATATTGGTGGAAGAAAGAAGTAACTCTAGTAACTTTTCTTTTTGGGATATGAGTATATTTAGAACTATTARTTAGCTATTGTCAGTACACACACAYACACGCATATACACATATATAATGGAAGGTTTTTTTTGTGTACAAAATTTATTTTTCTGTGTAGGGAGGTGATGTAAATCATAAATTTTTCAAAATGGAGTTTTTTCTACTTTTTCCCGTCTGAACTTCCAGCATCTTTTTCTTAGCTAAATACCATTGACAGTATAGTGAAATAACTGTAGTTTTTAGTACTATTTTAAGAATTGGGAGAGATGTTAACCTTTTGAAAGACCACGAGATAAAAGACTAATATGTCAGCACTGTGATATCTGAATAAAAATAGCTTATAATCTTGCTACACCCTTAGTGCAGGTATTGCTGTTTGCTAGACCAGCACAGCTACATTGCTTTCCTCATTGTGCTGTCCCCCCCCGCAAGAGCCCAGGAGAACCATTTTCTTATCACTGCTGCCAAGAGCATGGCTTACCAGCCCTCCACAAGCAAAAGAGGGATCTGGTCTGGGGTTCATCCTTCTTACCTGCCTGGCCCAGGACATAACCTCATCACAGAAAGAAGAAGAAGCTCAACTGAGAAAATGAATGCAGGCTGAGAGCAATTTCTATGCCATGTGGGAGAAATCACCCCACAAATCATAGCTGTCCAGGCCTCCATTCCCTTCCCTTGCAGATCTATTGCTCTAATGAGTCCTATTAATATAAGGTCTTGCAGTCTAATCAATCTTCTTCCAGGACATGAGCTGAATAACAACCAGAGTAGAAGCCTCGCTGTTCTCTTCACACTTGGTAACTCTTAGGTATCCAGTTTGTAGGATTTTAATGAGGGGAAATCATCCGTGTCTTTCAGGGTGCAAAATTTACCAACTAGGTTGGGAATTTCTTTTTTTTTAAAGCAACAATTTTTTTTTTTTTTGCAAAAAGTGAGGGTTATTTCCCCTTCATTAAGATGTTAATGGAATGCTGACAAGTGTTTGCTATTTTTATCATAATTAACTGTAAGGCTATTTTTGTTCTTTTCGAGCTATTTTTCAATGTGCCTTCTATTTTCTAAATAGCTCATCATATAATTAGGGATAATGAAACAATTCAGTCCCAGAAACACAAAACCAACAGAAAAAGAGAAGACCTCAGACCCTCTTGATTCTTTCAAAAGAGAAAAAATTGATTTGTGAGACAGGTTAAAATAAACATTATACAGATTACATTCATGCATTTCATTATATACTGATACCCATGCAGGACATTAAGGACTCTGTTTTGCAAAATGAACTTTTCTGTATTTACCCACTGAAATGCACATACGCTCACTGAAAACAAAAAGTGTTGCTGAAAACTTCTAAGGACAAAAGATGGAGAAACTGTCCTTCAGACAGTGCTGTACCGCTCTTTGACCTTCACCATTTTCAGGCTGAGCAGCTGCTAAATAAATACATTGTTGAGGAACAGCTAAACACAGTTCGAGTCAGCTTTGGTTTGGTTTCAGGTTTGGCTGAGTAGCGGGAGGAGTGATGGGGGAAACACTGTGTATTGGTTCTGAGTATAGCAGTCCTCTAGAGGAGACTGCTCTACCCAGTCGACATGGATGTGCTACTGATTGTCTCTGAAATGTGTCTCTGTGGCTTCTGCTGTCCCTGTCTCTTCTCTCCACAGCAGCTCTTTTTACCTAAGAGTCTGCTTGAGGAAGTGGCAACTGCATTCGTGCCCAGGTGTCCACCTGCCGGCGGCTGGCACAGTCCTAAGCAAAGCAGTGCCTGGCACTTCCCAAGCAATATAACTGGGGATTAACTGCATCCAAACAGGATTAAAAAGTCTATCCTAGCTCTGCATTACTGGAGGGCAAATGGCACAAAAAGAATTTGAACTTAAGCCTCAATTATTAAAACGTTACCGTTTTCCCTTCTTAATGGAGACAGTAAATTCAACTGCAATTTTCAAAAATGCTAAATGTTGTCAAAGACGTTCCAAATCATCCTAGTAATAGAACACTTCAACTCCACTGGTTAATATAGAAAGGATTGAAAGGGTAACACATGCAAACCTACACAGGCACTTAATCAAAATCCACTGCTTCCCAGCAGTCCCACTTATCAGGGAATGAGGAAATTGCCTCTGTGTGTTACACAAATACATTGAAAAAAAGAAAAAAATAAACCAGCTCAATTGGCACTTGTAACAATAGTGTTTATTCCTTTTAAGCCATTTTGTAACTGCWAGTTAAAGCCCTATTATAAACTGAAATAAATCAGCAGGAATAATATCATGCAACAGGAAAACAGAGGAAATATGAACTTTCCAGTTCATGTGAAAAAATTCTCACTTTATTTTATATTTTAATATTAATTCAATTGATATTCATCATTGCAAGGACACTTTTCGGAGTAAATTTTCAGATGTCTATTGTGTTCTTGCATAAAACCTGTAGCTAACCTATGGTGGAAACCTTTCCTGGCTAATGCATCAAGTTTGACCCTAAGTACATTAACACTGATGGATGCTTTCTAAAATTAATATTTTGATTATTTTTTCATTTGGGAAAGCTTCAGCAAAACTTTATTTGATATTTTATCATTACTTCTCAGAACATTATGAGTACAGACATATTTTTGTGTGTTTATATTTTAAAAATGTTTATTTTTGTTAACTTTTACTGGTACCTAAAAGACAAATTCATTAAAATTAGAAAGATACAGTGTGCTGCTGCAGAGATACTCTTATATGAAAAAGCAGTGGTAAAAGGAATGGAACAAGACTTTTTTGATTTTTTTATACATTAAATGAATTTCATCAGTAGAATCAAAGCAGATAAGCAGAAAAAAATTTCTGTGAATTCAGCAAATGTTAAATGTTATATGTGCTCAATTTTTCCTTTTTTTTTTAATGTTCTTAATTTATATGTTTAATCATTGAAATTGAAAATTTTGAACTAAAGGATTTGCCAGGTGCCATGAAATAAATTGATAGTAGTGATAATCTTGTTCTCTCTTTACTGTTTCTTTGTGTGAAGAGATCCTCAGACTCCAAGAGTAATCATATTTTATCTCTGCACAATACAGTACAATTTTAAATTCTTTACTARGCCAGATGGATAGATGTGTTGTTATTACTTGTTTGTGACTGCTGAAATTTAGAAAAAAAATTTTGAAGTTTTGAACATTTGTGATATCACAAATGTTGTCAAGCAGTAATGCAAAGAACCGAATTTAAGAACTTTGGAGTTTTGAACAAGTGAGGAAACAGAGAAAAATTCCTCAAAGAACAAAATGTGAAATTGTGGCTTAGCTGAGAAAGAGACATCTTCCTATCTTGAAATCTCATGTATTGAATGTATTCATTAGGTAGTAYCAGTAATGCATTCACAAATAAAACTGGCAGACAGACTGAATAACATTTACCRGCAACGCACTTTCTAATATTTTTACTCTTTCCAAGTAGTTCAATGACTCTTAAAGTGATCATATACTTAAGATATTTATCAAGAAACATAAAAATCAATCAGATGTCAAATAAATTATTCTGTGTTTATATATTTTACTATGGAGACTGCTCCAGTCAAGTCTAAAGCTTGTCATGGAGAATTTGCCATTAATTAGATCCTACAGGCACACCACAGCATAACTCCTTTCTCTCATGCGGTTTTCCACATACATTCTCACGCACAGACATGTACATACCATGATTTTTTTCCTTTATATGAGTACATTTAAATATTGAGAAATAGGAAAGGCATTCAACATTTCTCAGCAGATGGTACTTCAGGGTGTGAGTCGCTTAATAGCAGAAAAAATACCCCAAAAAAGCCATTTTAGCATTGCAGTAAAAATTGTTGAATSACTAAAATAGGGTCTTAAAAAATTGTTGCCTTGGTGAAGCCAAGACATCTGTTCTTCTTTGCCTAATAATTTTAAAGCAAAGAATCATAAAGAACAAACTGTTAAACTTCATCATGCTTCCTTTCAATCTATTGGTCCCAAAATAAATTAGTTTCACATGTAATACACCCCTGTGACCATGCATCCATTTAAACACTTCCTCCCTGCCACAGAGGAAATGCTTAAATGTGGGACCAGTCACCAGAGTTACAGAAAAAAACACTCCCAGTCTTGAAAAAAAGCATAGGTTATTTGCTGAAGAACATCCTTAAAACAGGCTTCTTCCTACTAAATATCAAATACTTTTAACCAGATTAAAAGAAAGATGAACCCCACCCACAGCCACTCATCCCTTATGCCAGGCACCATATGCCAAGTGGCGTAGGCATTCATCTCCTGATGAGGTACACAGACCCAAGCAGGGCTACATCCCAGAGGCAGGAGCCTTTCTCAGGGCAGCACCTCTCCACAGCAGTAGGAAGGACATCCTTAGCCTTGGCAATGCAGAGAAACCCAGCCTTTATGTCACACCTCTGCAACAGCATCCATGAATGTGGCATTCTCCACTCACAGCTGGAGACACAAAACAAGATGTCCAAAGTATTTTTTGTAGAAAGAGAGAAAGAAGTGTAAGAGATCTTTCCCCTTCCTTTACTCATCTGCCTATGAACTGCCTAAGCCTCTCCTAAAGGAAACTCATCTTACGCTCTCATGTGTCACAAGTGCACGGAGGAGCAGTTTATTCCAGCCTGTTCGGTATTGGAGTCCTTTTTTTGCTGCTGCTCCTTTTTGTAGAAACCCTTAAGCATTCTTTAGACTAGGGAAAATTCTGAATGGTTGAATGCTAAAATCTCTTTCCCTAAAGAAACCTGGCTTTTGTTCCGGCTGCTGTCAGTAGCAGTCGATTCTCTTGTGCTGAGTGTGACATCAACAGYGTAGTCTGAAACTTTTCTGTGCAGGTGTCAGAGCCTTGTGGTGCCTTCATGAACATGAGGAATAGGGCACATATTGAATGTGAGTGTCTCATGCAGACATGAGCATCCAAACCAAGTCGAGGAGAACGAATTCCCTTCTCACTCTCTTTGGGCTGCTCACACCTGAGCTGTTCCTTTCTTTGGGTCTTTGAGTTTCCCTGTTTAGACACTAATCATACCTAGGCTTTGCATTACAAACCTCAGCTGGTAATTCCATATYGCAGAGTTGCAAAGTCTGTTCAGCAGTAAGAGCATGAAAGTTAAATATTTGTATTGCTGAATCAATGTTTTAAACCTGAATCGAATTCCTCTCTCATTTCTCTCTTATGTAGCTAAATACTTGGTAGAAGAAGTCAGTCAACCATACTGCTTTTTCACTTTATTTCATTTTTTTTGAAAGAGTGTTTGAGTAAGACATTTCACTTCAGAAAGGGATTCAGCAAGACCCTTAAAGCATAAAACAGCTGGAAGTCCCAATTGGGCATTGCATGTCTTCCATTAGTTTAAATTAAATTTAAAGCATTCTAAATACATTTTCTGAGTAAAAACATGCCAATTTTATAGATAACCTTTATTTGTGATTCTCAATGTATGTAGAGATTTACAGGCTTTATTAAGAATTGTTAAAGAGATATATTTTATCCCACTAAAATTTTGCCTATCTTGCCAACTACTGGCCATAATGGCTCTAATCAGATTTGATATTTAGTACAATTTCCTTACCCAAAGGTAAATGTGTATTTCCCTTTTTTACACTGGAATACTCTCACCTGACCAATTTGTATGCCTAGCAAAAATCATAGTGTTAATTTCTACAAACAGGGTCACGAAGAGGAAGTGATCTGAAAAGACTATAGAAGCATGATGAATGGCCAGATAATATCACTGCAGGGAAGTGCTTGAGTCACCTTCCTGGAGGCATTTAAAAGATGTCTAGATTCACTCTTAGAGGCCTGGTTCAGTGGTGGACTTGTCAGTGCTTGGTTAGTGCTCAGACTCAAAGTTCTTAAAGGTTTTTTCCAAAAATCTATGATATTGTGTTCCTTAATGCATAGCAAGAATTAATTTTGTTCTCTCACTCACATACTTTTTCTCCATATTTTATTAAAAGAAAATGTTGTGAATACTCCTGTGTTCAGGAAAGTTGAGATAAACCCCAAGTAACTGACAAAACTTTGCTCTCGTAATTCATATACATAACTCATAATAATTCATAATGTATAATGTGATGATATAGATATATTGAATGAATGTGAGCTAAACAAAAGAAACAGAATTATTAATTCAAATCATGCTTAAATGCTATAGAAATATCTGACTGGAAGTAAATTTTACTCTAATTTTTATTTTCCTTGGTTTATCTTGGTCCTTTCAAGTAATTTCTGCAGTTTTGCCATTCACTTCGATGACAAAAGGCAGTGTGCTGCTGGGCAAGGTCATATTCAAAACCCAACCCAAAGAATTGCAGTAGGTCATTGCATGGGAAGGGAGAGGAGTCCTCCTGTTAAAAAAAACCATGAAGGTGTCGCTGTTTTCCCCACGGACAAGTAGAGAAACGACACGAAGTCCAGGCTCAGGGATAAAGAGAAGCGCTTTAATGAACTCTCAGAAGGCTTTTATATGTTAGTTTGCAAAAGTGTATTAAATGGCATAAGGTAATTGGTTTTTTGCCATCCACCCCCTAAGAGGATTGGTCAAGTTCTAAGACACCCATCTCTGAATGTTTTTCTAGTTAGAACCATAACAATTCTGCAAAACAACCTGCAGCTGCAAGAAGTTTACAAAACTGCAACATTGTTTTGAGTTACTTGCATGGGAAAGACAGTGCTCTCACAAAAATGCTGCAGAAAGCTGAAGAAATTCTCTGCTGAAGCTTTTTCAGCATCCATATGAAGGTATTTTATAGCGAAGCATTACCAATGACAGCCCAAATACTTGCCCACTTCCTGTCAGTCTTTTGATCCTTTCTTTCTCTACTTTCAAGCAAGACAAGAAATCTCTTAGTCATTCACCCCAGTCCTTCCCAACACTCTCTAGCCTACTAGCTAGCTTAATTTTCCTGAGCTTGTACAAAAGAATTTGTGTTTTGTCAGATTAAGGGGTCTGTGTTGCTATTTCCATGGACTATGAACTGTTCTGAAGAGATTAACTGTGCACATGTTTTTGCAGAGAAATTGCTTTAAGATGGTTTAGTCTCATGGGCATAAAGTCTTTGAAAAGTATTGGACATTCTCTGTAACTTTGATCTCTTCAGCATATACCAAAAAGATTTACCTTTTACAGTTATAGATGTGTTCTACCGTAAAAAGGAGCACCTGGGAAGGGAAATTATGGTAATTCTGCGGAATCATTTACAGTACTACCTACAACTCACAGAATTTTTCCAAGCTTGGTTTCGATTTTAACTTTGAAATAAACAGTATTTTCAGCACAGAAACTTCCCTTCTCAAACACATCTCAAATTTTTGGATTGTCAGCAGCTTAGAACACAAATGAAAGACTGAAGCAGCAACCCGCTGTGTTAAAATAGAACGAGCATAAAGAATTCCTGCAGGTAATTGGGAGTGCACTGCTTTTTTTCCTCTGCCTGATTGCACTGCAAAATATTATTACAGCTCATGAGATAGCCCAAACCTGTGTCTAACCACAGAAGTGAGGATTGTAGTGTCTCAGTAACCTTAAAAAGTCACTCCAGCTCTCTTTCTAACTCCAKCGCTTTGTCAAATTTCTGGCCACAGCATTAATTCCATGTGCATGTACAAGAGACATCTCTTGCTTTAATTCACATCCCCTTGCATATTCCTGGCTGTTGGAGCTAGAGCTCACTGGGATAAAATGATTTCTTTTCCCAGCTCTCAGAGAAAGCTGTTTGCAATCTTGACACATGGGCCACAATAGGGGTCCCCTGGTGGTCAGTGGCAAGCAGGGATCACCTACCCATGGATCCTCACAGCCAGCGTGAGGAATGCATGGTAACTGCAAAAAAGTTACAGCTCCAGCTCAGGGGCTTCTGCACGTGACCACTGGTTCCTTGAATCTGTCCCTGATTTTTTTTCCCCAGTAACTCAAGATTTTCCCCTGTGTTGTTTCTGAGGAATCTCTAATGTCACTTGGAAGGAATACACCCTTTGAAATTGCTGTCCCACCAAAACTTTCTCATCCCATGTGCAAGAAAGATTGCCTCCAGCTGGTTGTGCTCCCAGAGTGAAGTTTGGAGGCAGGGCCAGGATTATTCCAAAAATACCAGCAACACTGAGTTTTAACAAAAAACTTCGTCTTTCATGATGGGCATGTTAATGGAAGTACATTGTCATTCCAGGCAGCTTCTGAACACTTCTGAGAAACTGTTTAAAAACTTCATGAATGACTGACTGGGAGTTCCCAGATTTCTAGTTGGCCATCAAGCCCTTGTAAAGTGGCCTGACAAACTGTCTTAGATTTGCACTGTGACTCTCACGAGGCAAATCATTCAGCTTTCATTAATTAAACATTTAAAAGTTGACTTCAAAGAGGTACAGTGTGACCGTATCTAAATTTTAATGTATCTCATGATACATTGCAACAAAACCCAAAGCTGACTGAAGGAGTAAGCAAAATTAGACTTCAGAGATATTTGTAACAGAAATATTTATTACAGCAATGCCAGATTATTTCTCTCACTACCCAGTATTGTAGGATCCTGCAAACATTTTATGAACATTAAACATATACACACACAAGAACAAGCAGAGATTGTCAGGGACAGCTGGCACACTTGAGGTTCAGAAAACCCAGGTGTTGGTCCTTGATGGGAGGACTGCCTTGAATGCTGGATTACAGCTCTTCTCTCTCTGTGGAAAGATTCCTCAGCTACCCAGCTGGTCCATGGTACATTTCATGGCTCCCAATTATGTGTTTGGAGATGAATGATACTGTGACTAATTTGGTGGCATAATATAGAACATCTTAAAATGAATACACTCCCTAGACTGTTTTTATAGTGTCAGTGACTTSGGCCAGACTGGATAGAATGTATTCCAAATGGTGTTTTGGCAAAAAGACAGTCATTTCCAGATGGATCATTTATACCATTTTAATTTTTCTAACTAAATTACATTCCTGCTAAATGAATGTGCTGTGGGTATTTACAACTGTAGGGATCAATAGGCCATTTAATAGACATATTTTGGAAAGCTACCTCGGAATATCCATCAGGCTTAAATTGCACAGAACTGTAGAAAAGGCAAAACCATTTATCTGTCTTTACGTGTATAAATACATAATCCAAAAGTAAAAAGCAGAAGGTGTCATGAGAGAAACAAATTAATAGAAACATTAAAAATTGCATAGGAAACCAAATGTATTCTGATTTTAAAAACTCTATAGTGTATCCAGAATTATGTACCTTAATATTAATTAAAAATATTGTTAATAACATTAATTTCATATGGCAGGTTTTAGTTTCTATAATCTCATTTTTTTTCTGAATTGCAGCAGGTCTCACTATTCTTCATATATGTGACACCTAGAGAAAATTATAATGTACAATGTGATTTTGTTGCCATTAACTGAAATCTCCTAGGCAATCACTCCTCGTAAATGGCAGATGTGAAGGGTGGCATGAAGATTATTTGCTCCTTATTTATAAATATTCACTGACCCTCTGTGTCTGCTTCCAAAGGGAAATAAAGCTTTTACAATTTTTATTTCATTGCAGTAAACTGTGTGATTTCACTGCATGCACCAAGCATTTATTAAGGTTAACTGTTGTGGCTTTTTTCAGGCAGCTGTGAGTCAATAGTGAACAGAGGCACCATTAGGATAAGCAACTCAGTGTGTCATTTTCTTAGGCTTTCCAGTGTAAAGCCTGAATGCACATGTAAGGCTCTGCACTGGTTCTGGGAAGACTGAGGGGTCTCAAGGAAGAAGCCCCAAAGTCCTGTGTGCTGGCCATCAGGAAACACACCAGAGTAGATCCATCATCAATCCAGCCCCTTCCCTGGGGAGTGGTGTAGCCATGGGAGGAACTGCAAGATGGTTTTATCACAGAAAGTGACAAGAGACATATATATGACATCAGTTGCAAGAAGGAGACAGAAAGGAGTGCTCAAGTTACACAAGCAGGTGAAGGCAGAGTTCACGTAGGTTTGGGTTCTCTCAGTCTCAAATGGGCTGATTTTCACCTTTACACTAATGTAGTGACTCTTCTGTATATTTTTTGTCTTTGTACTTCAGACCCTTGGGTTATTTCAGTACAGACTCAGGTATTCTGTATGTGGGGTGCATTTTTACTGAAACATTTCAAGGCAGAATACACAATGTCAATATGTTTATTTTTAATTTGTTAGAAAAAAACTGTAGAGCTCTTGAGTAGAAATGTCTGGTATTTGGTTGATTGCTTCTCACATTTCCATTAGAGTAACTGTTCAAAATGAGTCATATAACTCACTTGTTTGCTGTAGTCCTTGTCACAGGTAGACAAACAGATCACTGCTGCTTGTGCTAAAATGCCATTGCATCCAGATTATGYGTGGTGTGTGACAGCCTCTCCAATAACCTCCCAGTGCTGAGAACGGGGCCTTATTGCTACACTTCATAAGAGAGAGAGAGCAAAATATTTTTGTTCCTTTAGGCCTAGTCTAGCACAAACTTGAGTCACAGGTAAAACAGATTTAGAAAGAATTGACGTGTAAAGCAGAGACACGGGTCTATAGGCCTATGTTTTAGAGGATCTGCCCAGCTGGGAAAGCACATATATCTCAGACAGGTCTGATTCTTAGTGTTTGCACTGTTCTAACTGTGATGGTAAAATAAGCGAAAAGAGTTTTGTGGGAGAAGAAAGCTCTTTTATTAAACCAACAATTATGRGTGTTTGAATATATAGAAATTATTTTTCTTTGGTCTTGAAATAGGGAAACAAGCATTAAATTCTGCTCATCTGAAGGCCGGTGTTCTGTGCCACAATGGCAGCTCTGCAGCCTTGAGCCAGACTCCATCCCAGGCAGCAGCAACAGGCATTCCTGAACCTAGTTCCCACTAATAACACTTGAGGAGGCGGGTTAGAGAAAAACATCATAATGATCCATCAGCCCTTTCACATTCAAGATGTTACTGTGTTTGTGGTAAAAAAGCCCTGTGATGACTTTTGGTCTAACACTGTACAAAGCAGTGATTTAAATAGTGCACCTTCAGATCAAATGAACTTTGACAAATATTTTGATACGAAACAAAGTGAATTTTTCTCCAGTTTTTTGTGAGCGTGCTAAGTAAACCCCCGCTTTGGGTCAATCAAACCACACTATGTTTTTTTTTTCATTTCATCTAAATTAAGCATTGAAATACAACTTTTTTTAGCTGAAAATTCAAGCTTGTTATTTATTTGGGGAATGAACTTTTAATACAAAACAAGTTTCAACAGGAACAATTCCTTCAGTAGAAACACTCCTGCTACAGGACACATAGGTAGTGCATACCATGACTGAACCAGTAAATTGTCTATGTAAAATCATCAAGTAAAGATACAGATTCCTGAGACTAGATAAGAAAAGTCACTTCTTGTACAAATAAAAACAGAATCAAAACTATCATAAGAGTGGTTTTGCGTGTGTTTGTTAATTTTACAGCAACAGTGTTAACATTAAACAAACATCAAAGCTCTGCCATCTGATTTCAAACTTTGACAGGTCTTGACTTATGTGTAAGGATAGAATCACTGGCACCAGACAGCATATTTTAATAATTTATCTCATTCCCAATTTCATACCTCTCCTTGTAATTTTTATCTATTTTTACTGAACTGTTTCTGTTAATTATCTTTCGATGACACTTCCCTTGTTTTGGAGCATTCAGATTTAAATATTTTTTTTTGGTAAGCACCAAGGGATATGCTTCAAACATATTGGTGCCCGGGGAATACCCCACACAGTCCATCTCCTTCCAAATGTTTTACTCTCCAGAGCGAGCTTTAACCTCTGCCTTCAAGACACAGCTCCTCTCGGACCCTGAGATACTTTCTTACCTTGAAGGACCTTTCCAGAATGTCTCTGGTCTCACTTTTGCTCTGGTCCCAAAGTCTATGTGTTACTTCTGCTCAAAAGCATCTTAAATTTTAAGATGGGAAATTCTCAATGAAAAATCAAAACAAAATATATGCTTGGAACTAAGTCTGTGTTATGAAAGGCTTCACTTTCTTCAAATCAACATTTATTTTGATATAGATTCATTCAAAGAAAAATTTTTTGAATGTTACTCATCATGTCTTAAAAAGGACAATGCATTTGTTCAAATAGTATGGTGAATTAAACTTACTTGTTAAAGAGATCTTATGAAAACATCTATATCTCTGTGTTCAAATTTGTGTTGAGTTTAATTATGCAACTCCATATCTTCTTGAGGAAGGACAAAAAGTGTCTTGAAATTTTGAATAATTTGCAAATGCTAGCAACAGTGACACTAATTCTCAATGACAAGACTACTAACTCGTAATTATTTTAAAATCTATAATTTTGCAGTTTAGTTGTTAATAATAGAAGATTGAACATATTGATGTCACATACTCAGCATAACACATTAAAACGAAACATCAATTTAGGGAAAATTTTCATTACTATTAAATTTAGGAGGCCTTGAGCTGAACAGTAACTGCTGTCTAAACTCCAGTGACTCTGGGCACAGAACAGCCAGAGGCAAATCCTGCTCTAGGCATTTTAGGAGGAGGGCAAGCAAAACTGAATCCTACTGTCTCAAGGATCGGGATAAAATTAGCCAGCGCTTGGGAGACAAATTTCCTGGATTTGTGTTCACAAGGGGATAAACGATTTGTTTTCACAGCAGAAGCTGCCTTTTCTGCTAAGTCCCCTGCCTTGCCCTAGCAATGGCCATGTCATTGCAGAAGTACCCGACCATCAGGAGTGGTAACAACAGAAAGCATTCTCCAGAGGTGTAGCACAGGCAAAGCAGCAGGGGCCAAGTCCTGAAGAGCTTCACCTTCCGTTTTCACCTAACTGTAAAGCTTAAGATTTTGTAAAGTGTTGAATGACGCAAAAGAAATAGAAACCAAAAAGAGGTGCAGGTGGTGGTGCTAGCTGTCACTCTGTTTATGGACTGTAGAAGACAGAATTGATTGAAAAATCAGTAAGAGTTTTGGCAGTGATCTCAGATGGAGACAAAATTTTACCTGTGAGGTTGCACACATGCAAAGACATACTTCTGTCTGTGTTTGGGTGAGCAGTGAGCAAGAACACAGGTGAACAAACCTTCATTTTTACTGTTTTATATCATTTTTGAAAACTGATGCAGAGAGCAGTTAAAGGAGTCTGTTCTTTGATCAACAACAGTTAAGAGAGAGAATAAAGACTAAAATGAAAGAATCTTTGTGTGAGACCCCCCCCTTCTTTACTCTTAGGTCCCATTTGTTCCTTATTGTAATCTTACTCATCTATTTTGTATTATTTTTCTTTGTATCTGGACATATTGAAGTGATCCTTATTAATCTGACTTGAACATGTTATTTTCACACCCACATTCTGTTAATTTCCTTAGTTCTTCGTCACTGAACACATTTTCTCTAGACACATGTATTTATACTTGCCTACATGAAACAATTTTTATTCATTTGCACTTTTTACAATGTTTAAAAATTGGTCGCTAAGTACATTTTTTGGAAAATAATTCAACAAATATATTTGCATAACCGTTCTCAACTCTCCAGTTTCACTCTTCACTTCTTTTGACTGTTTAGAGTTAATTGAAGTTATATTTACACTTTACATCATGCACCTCACCTTTCCCACAATGGGATATAATGCAGTTTTACGAATCCAAAAAAGYCAGCCCAGACAGTGCCCAAAGCTGCAAACCAGTCTCAATCCTTCACAATTTTTCTTCATCACTTCATTCTGATTCGTAAAAGGAACACCATCTCTTTGCACGAGACTACCTAAGGATAAAATCATCCATTGACAGAGGCTTAGAGTAAACATTTCAAGACTGAAATGCGTTCATCTAGAAACAGGATTGAGATGGTTAACATTTGCTGACAAAATAAGMAGAGATTATCTTTTCACAGTAGCAGGAGGCTGAAAAAGAGTTGAAACACTGGGCTGGGTTCTTCACAGAAAGTTTTCTTTCTCCTGGTAATCATGATCTTTATGTTTAAATGCAACTAATGAACAGTCATTATAATTTAGACTGCACGCAAACAAAGCTAAAGAAGTTAAGCAATTAGATAGATATACCTTCATGAAGAACGGAGAGTCTTCCACTACCTTCATCTGGAAGGACAGAATTTTTAAAGATAATCTTTGTCTCTAACAGTATCAAATTTATTGACTTTACAAGTTCAGAGTTGGCAGCACTTATAAATAACTTCATAGACCCTGTGTTTTCTTTGCGAAATCAAACTTATCATATACCTAAGGTGTAAGTTGCATTCAGTAATATAAATCCTTCTTTTTTATTATTATTGTCATGTCTCTATGGGTCTTTTAAAAATTAATAAATACCTATATTTCAGGGAAATACTGTAATAGAAAAAATATATTTCGGGAAATCAGATGTGGAATTAAAAAAAAAAAAGCATGCTTAAAAGCTTGAAAATTTCCAACTTAAGCTGGAAGAAAAACTRGTCAGAAGAGGCAGGGAAAGACAAAGACTAAAAGAGACCATGTACAAATGACCCTTTAACTGTGGGATAGTGGCCATTTGCAGTGGATTAGAACACACAATTCTAATACTGCTTCAGTAAGGGAGTGTAAGTGCTCGTAAGGCAGTCACAAGAGTACTGTAATCCACACTGGTTTAGGGTTACCAACTTTGTTAGCAATTTCAAGGACATGGATAATACAGATGAACAACACCTAAAATAAGAATGTAACACACTTCAATACAGTGCTCTATGAGAAATCTTTACTTCTTTAGTTGGAAAAAAAAACCCTGGTTTTCTGGAAAGAGAAAACTAACCTGAGAGTTAACGAGTGGATTTATTTTCCACAATGAAATCCCAAATATAAATCACTCTTTATTCCCTGAATATGGCTGATTTCCAAAGAATTTTCCAAGCATGTGTTTCACTTTGCCCCTGTGACATCCACTGTCTGGCTACAGATGCAGACGATCAGTGCTGGCTCCTTCCTCTCCAAACTCCCTCAGCAACAGAATTCCCCTAGGAACTTTCTCACAGAAAAGACTGGGTCTGACATGCTCCTCCTCACCTCCATGTGTTTTAACCCCAAGGCTGAACTTAAACCAGGCAATGCAGGTCCAACACAGGAAGCATTGGCTTTGGGAGGCTTTACAACAGCAGAGCTTCCTCAAACAACAGAAAAAATCCTGTRGAACAACATCCAGCTGTTCTGTATTCAAAATACAATACATAATAAATAAATACATGCTAAAACAAGCAAACTGAACTCAGAGAACTGGAGAACTCAACACAATCTTTTCCAGAAGTAATAATAACAACATACTGTAGTTCTCTTTATTATACTTCATTATTCTACCCATCTTTCTGGTTTTGCCACTGACCCAAAAAAGTAAATGTAATGCTAAGTTTCATGACATAATTAGTCTGCTTCCTTCTACTTCAATTTCTCAGCAGTAATCCTTGTGTGTGACAGGCAGATGGAAATCTTTTTAGGATTTTATTCTTCCCTAATTCTTCAAGCAGATAACTTTGCATCTTCTCACAGTTCRTCATGTATTGTGTCCGGTTCCTTCTTCCCTCATTCCAAAGACAAAGAAAATTCAGTATTCCAACAGGAGAAAACACATTCAGTTCTCTCATGTCAATCTGTCCAATTTGTTTGTGTTTGCTTTGCAAAAAACTGAAGCATAGAATCCAAACCTGTGTAAGCCCACGTCTGCCAGCAGACAGCAGCTGTCAGCAAACCAAAGCCAATCGCTTTTCATTGAGTCTGAAGGAACTTGAGCTTTTTCTTCCCTTGCTCCCTCTTCTTTCTGCCAAAGATTACACAAAACAAAATCTTCTTCTCCAGAAAGCAAACAATCAGATTCTCTTTTCAGAAGGGATTGGCACTTTATCATCATCTTCTTTGCTCATAGAAAAACAGATTTTATGTTCTGCTGTTTCTGAGACTGGCTTATACGCTGCAACTCTGTCACATGAAAAGCCACCAGTGGATCACTGTGAGGTCTGCCCTGGGTTATCTTACTGCTCAGCTGGTGCAAGTTTGGATGAACCACGCACAGAAAGCCTGGCTAAATGCTGGTGTAGAAGCTCTGAAGCCATGCTGGGGATGCTGAGCCCAGGCAAACAGACCCAGCTGGGATAAAGAGAAGATTCATGCTGGCTCATCTCCTTGTGGATGTAGGTCTGGGGCTTCAGGGCTTGAGCTGAAACATAGGTGACATCTCACAGGCTGCACTGATCCTGTGTTACGGTCCAGTTTTTAAAGTCATTGGATATGCCTCTGCCCAAACTAAGGTGCAGACGAGACCATATGCCAAAGGCACTAGTATGGGTTTTATTTAATAACAAATACTATTCGCTATTAAACAGACAGAGAGATAAAAGAGGAAGAGAAAGAAATAGAAAATAGGTGGGGGGACAGAAAGATAGTGACAGAGATAGATTAAAGCAAATATCRCCATGCCATGGATCCCAAAGGTGTTCCATTGATCCTCTCCATCTGGTCTTCTTGGTGGTGGGGGTCTCCCCAAAAAACATAGAATACAATGGGTTAATATATGTTCAGGCCAGGTGGGAATGCCCAGATACCCCTCCTGGGGGGTGGGCAAGTTTGACAYAGTCTCTTGCAGCAGACTCTGGGTWGTTGCATCCCTTTGMTTCATGTGCAGTCCTCCGGTGCGAGGTCTCAGGAATGAGTCTGGGGGCACTTCAGGGGTCTTTGATGGATTGTGACATCTCCTCAGCTGCCTCTCATGTGAACGACCCATAGATGTAGCCTTCCTGGGGCTGGGGGTTCCATAGCTGAGACAGTTTGTGTAAGGGAGAGTGGGTATTCATTGCCTCTGACCAGAGGTTATGCCGTGCCAAAACTCTCCTCCTCCCCACTTCGTTGTGGAGTAGGTGAGTCTGTGCAAACCTGGCCTCTGTGGGCTGTGGTCTCYCCCACCCCAAACCCAGCCAGGGATGATTTTCTGCTGCATTTGCCTTTCTTTGGATGCATTCTTTTCCCTCAGCCTTGTTTACCTCTCCCTAGACCTGAGATGATCGAACAATGGTGTCTTATATTGAATTCCCTTAGGTGGCTTAACTCACAGTCCAAAGTTTCAGACAGGCATGTTCAAAGAGGGGTGGGCTTTGSTGGTCGTAACTTCTTTATACAGTTTTTGCTATAATGGGAAAAACTCCCTCATAACAATGTTTAAGGCATGAACCATTTCAGTCTCTGACACCTGGTGAACATGAAACATCTCCAGTTTTCTGCCTGGATCACAACCTGTATTGATGCAAACTCAGATATATCATGCCATTTATACTCTTCATAATCTAATTATGTTAGATTCTCATGGCTCTAGTTAGACCCACTGGAGGTGAGGAGGTGAGAKCTGCCTCCAAAAAAAGTGCAAGCATATACCCTGTCCCAATTTTAAAAAGATGTAAGGTGGTACTAGAGATTAAACTGTCTGGTGAGCAGGGCTTGACTGAATATAATTTTAGTTAGAAGCCTGCATGCGTAAGAAACACCACCGAATAAAACACAAAGGAGCAGGAACRGAGCACATGGCTGATCAAAAACTGAAGCAGTTGCTTACTAAGGAAATATAAAGAGCACTGGAATGAAAGAGACTTAAAGTTAAAGCAAAGAAGCTCTGTGCTATTGTTTGGTTCCTGTTGCATTCAGAAAATCAGGACTGTTCACTCTTKGTGGATAGGTATGATTCCTCCTAAGCTGCCTGAGACATAATCAACTTCTCTTTTCAGCTGGAAGCGACACAAGGAGCCCTGGAACACAGTGAGCTGCTCAAGTAAAAAACTTAAATGTGTAAAAGGCATAACTTGTCCTGACAGAGTTAATGTTGAAGTGGCAATAGAGCCATTACGAGGGGTGCTGTCTCACTTGCTTTTGCCACAAGRTGTCAATTTGTGTCTACGACTTAGGTCTTTTGCCACCTAAATTTTCACTCAAACCTTCAATGCCAGAGGTGTATTTGGAGACAGTTTGGATTAAATCTACATTATGAGAGAAGACATGCATATTCTGACCTTTCTTGATAGTATATACTTAAGGCTCATGACGGCATACAGCTATTAGAGGCTGAAATTCATTTTTATGGGTTTGCCACTTTACCATCTGTGGAGCAGTTTGCTCCCATGGCGGAGGCCATCCCCACCATGCGATCACACTATGCTTCTGTGGTCCTTACTTCTGTTGCCAGACCTTCTGGRCAACCAGACTCTATGTGCAGCTTTCTGTGTCTGCAGCCTTGTGAGAGTAAATATCTATGGAAAAATCTAATACATTTCTTTCCTTGTGAGATGTTCCTGCCCTAGCTTTTGTCTAACACAGGGTAAAGGTGGGAAAGAGGGATGGGTCTGCAGGACCACKTCTTTCCTGGGAATGCTTTTAGAAGATACCTTTTTCTGCATGTGTGTTCCTGATAAGTAGGAAATGCAAGATAATGGGTGAATGAGGAAATAGCAATTTCTGACTCAAGCAAACTTTATGTCAAGTATTCAAGCACAGAAACATTGCTTGTTATGAGACATATTATTTTGGTTTTGCATTTGGAGTTTATTTCTATATGTCTATACTTATTTTTTGCATCTGAGGAGTAAATGCACCCAAAGTACTTATATTTCCATTAATAGTCTTTTCTGATACTTCTGATATTTTTTGTTGTATCTAATAATGAATGAATTACATAACAATATAACAATATTTGTACCTTGGTTTAATGTTGATTCAAGAAAAACACAGTGGGAAGCTTAAGTTTCTTATTCCACCTCACTGCCTCATTGCAATRGAATTGTACCATCATTTCTATTCTGTTCATAAGGCTTGCATAAAACATTATCCCTTAAGTGTTTTCCAGTAAACTATTTAGGGGTACGTGACTGCAAACCAAGTTTTAATCATGCTACAGAATGCAACATCTAAAAACAAGCACAAATGTTAAAAGAGTTTGACTCTTGGAACTAGAAATCCATTTGTTAATGATGAATTGAGCCTAAGCATCAAGAAACACTCACGATAGYGTTTTACACAAAATCATACTGTGGGTCCTCTTCAGTACAGTATTACACAATTCCTTTACGGTTTTCTGAGAATAAAAAATTGTACATGTAGTCTAGTGGTAGCCTTAAAACTTTCCTGGGGAATGATGTTCTTTATACATTAACTCATTCACAGATTAAAAAGGCAGACTCTGTAACATTATTGTGTTCAAAGCATTCTCTATGTGATTTTTTTTTTTTTGACTCTCAACACAGTCAATTTTCCAGCAGCTGTAGTCTAATAAAGAGGGGAAGAGTACTTAT
Source organism: Parotia lawesii (assembly GCA_003713295.1). Classification (NCBI taxonomy): domain Eukaryota; kingdom Metazoa; phylum Chordata; class Aves; order Passeriformes; family Paradisaeidae; genus Parotia; species Parotia lawesii. The sequence goes on from RAHM01000075.1 coordinate 2,825,231, forward strand.
CCTTACTGGTCAAAATAGTCTCTTTGGATGAGCTTGCTTCCCTGCTGCTGCTTTGACAGTCCTGCTCTTGAAGGACATGGTGCTGTGCCCCAGTTGCTCCTCAGCAACCATTTTGGTGAACACGATATCTACACAATTGACTCTGATCTAAATTCAATTTTTTCTCCAATCTCTTAGTTCTCTTTAATAATGTCTGTTCAAGGAAAAATTTTGCTGGGAGGTAGAAGACAAATATAATACCTCTTTACTGCTTCCCTGACCCTTCTTCCTCCAAAATAAAATAGAATTAAAGAAATTTTCTTTTTTCATTTTGTTTTCTTTTCTTTTTTCATTTTTTCTTTTCTTTTCTTTTCTTTTCTTTTCTTTTCTTTTCTTTTCTTTTCTTTTCTTTTCTTTTCTTTTCTTTTCTTTTCTTTTCTTTTCTTTTC